>RXON01002141.1:0-43726 GCA_009667805.1 Leptobrachium leishanense | reverse complement strand
TCTGATCCCCCTATCTCGGTTTTATTGATTCCTGTCGTCAGGTCCTGGATTTCCTCTGCATTATAAATTGTTCATGATTATATTACATTACGCGTATTTGGGCTATTTGGGGAATTCTTTCCTTCCCAAGCGTCATTGACTGGTCCCACAATAGTTTCTGTTCATTGGACATGTGTGTGTTATTTGTATTTAATAAATGTATTTCTGTATTTGTACATCTAACCCAGCTCATTTATCTGGATCTTTGTCCAAGTGAGTTTCCTATTCCCCTGTTCAGCTACATATATACAGTCCCTTTATATATACACACACACAAGGTGCGTACAAATACATCCTCATTCTCTATATAAAAAAACAGGACACATCTATACAATCCTTATATATATATATATATATATATATATATATAAATATATAGTTAGAACACAATGTCCCTGCAACTACCTTGTAAGTCGACTTGAACAACTCGAAGACTGTCACGGTGCTTGCTCAAAAAGTTGCATAGAATCCACGAATGGAGCCGCACACGTGTAAATAAAATAACAAGTTTATTAAATCTTATAAAATTGACCGACGTTTCGGCTCATGTGTGAGCCATTCTCAAGGTTACATACATAATGAAAACATACCACTTAAATGTAAGACAGAGAATGAACTCACCAATCAGATTGAAATGCCAGCCCTCCTGCATGTGCATCTGTACTATAAAACAATAAGGGCTGGCGTGTCCGTCGCCAAAACCCTACTGCGCATGCAACCTGCGGCGGTTGGCTGCGCGCGCATCCAACGGCCGTGGCACGCGCACAGCCGGTGTACGAGAGGGACAAAACAAATCCAATCCATTGGAGAGGCGCACAGCACAGCGCCTCTCCAATGGATCGGATTTGTTTTCTGCATCTCCTCCGCGCCCGGCCTCCATCTCCTCCGCGCCTGGCCTCCATCTCCTCCGCGCCCGGCCTCCATCTCCTCCGCGCCCGGCCTCCATCTCCTCCGCGCCCGGCCTCCATCTCCTCCGCGCCCGGCCTCCATCTCCTCCGCGCCCGGCCTCCATCTCCTCCATGCCCGGCCTCCATCTCCTCCATGCCCGGCCTCCATCTCCTCCATGCCCGGCCTCCATCTCCTCCATGCCCGGCCTCCATCTCCTCCATGCCCGGCCTCCATCTCCTCCATGCCCGGCCTCCATATTACCAGTCTACCAAGCCTGCCACGAACAATACCAGTCTGCCATGCACAATACCAGTTCCCAGCCATATTACCAGTCTGCCATGCACAATACCAGTCTGCCATGCACAATACCAGTCTGCCATGCACATTACCAGTCTGCCATGCACAAAACCAGTCTGCCATGCATAATACCAGTTTGCCAGCCATATTACCAGTTAGCCAGCCATATTACCAGTCTGCCATGCACAATATCAGTCTGCCATGCACAATACCAGTTCGCCAGCCATATTACCAGTTCACCAGCCATATTACCAGTTCGCCAGCCATATTACCAGTCTGCCAGCCATAATACCAGTCTGCCATGCACAATGCCAGTCTGCCAGCCATATTACCAGTCTGCCATGCACAATACCAGTCTGCCATGCACATTACCAGTCTGCCATGCACAATACCAGTTCCCAGCCATATTACCAGTCTGCCATGCACAAAACCAGTCTGCCATGCACAAAACCAGTCTGCCATGCACATTACCAGTCTGCCATGCACAAAACCAGTCTGCCATGCACATTACCAGTCTGCCAGCCATATTACCAGTCTGCCAGCCATATTACCAGTCTGCCATGCACATTACCAGTCTGCCATGCACATTACCAGTCTGCCATGCACATTACCAGCCTGCCATGCACATTACCAGTCTGCCAGCCATATTACCAGTCTGCCATGCACAATGCCAGTCTGACAGCCATAATGCCAGTCTGCCATTCATAATACCAGTGTGCCTAAATACCAGCCTGCCATGCCATGCATACCACGTGCCATTAAATATACGCATAATGTATACGCTACAAAAAAATGCCCGCCCAAGCCCAACACAATCTAAGGGGCCACATGAGCTTACAATCTGAGGGGTCCCACGAGTTTACAATCTGAGGGTCCGGTTCCCGTGAGTTTACAATCTAAGAGGGAAGAGGAACCTACTCTAATATATAAATGCCTTTGTAATGCGCTGTCAGCTGTGCGCGCACCCATCACAGATGCTCAGTCGGCCCTCCTGTTGCGGATGGGATGGCGATGGACGCGTTAAAAACGTATTTATATAGAGAGATACTCTTGGATAGGACATTGAAAAAAAACTATGTGGACTTGAATTCTGACCTGGCGACAACAACATTAGACTGCCCTCTGGGTAGGCCTTCCACCTAGTCCAATATAATTAAATATGCAAATCACTTAAGCATCGCTGCATGTGACCCATCACACGCCCAAGAAAAAAGGTTACCACAGTGATGACATAAACACAAGCATGGATCTATAGCACGACATTTAAAAACAATCATGGAGGAATCAAAAAACAAACTATTCAAAAACACGAAAGTTCTTAGGAGGGAAAAGAAAAAAAACATAATAAATAATAAATGAATAAAGAAAATTAGTGCCCCCATTCAGGGTACCCCAAAATATAACTCAAAAATATAATAAATAAAAATTTGGAATAATAAACATAACAAAAAAATCCTCAAAAAGAACCTGAAAACAAGAAAAAAAGAAAACACGAGCGACCAAGAATTACTTTTGCAAGAGAGATTGCATGTTACCAAATCAATATAAATGCATTTACTTAGATTATCTATCAGCCAAAAAGCAAGTGTATGAATTCTATTCGTTCAGTCCACGTGGAGTGAGAGTATCCAATTTATGGATCCAAAAAGATTCACGCTGCAATAAAAGCTGAGATCTATTCCCACCATGGCGAAGTGGTGGGACATGATCAATGCCTATAAATCTAAGAGAGGGTAAGCGATGTTGACAAGATAAAAAATGTTTTGCCACTGGCTTGTCGGTGTGATTGTCTCTGTAGGCGGTATTTATAGCTGAGCGATGGCCACGTATGCGATCACGCAATGTGAGATCAGTTTTTCCAACATACCCCAAACCACAGGGGCATGTGATAAGGTATATGACAAATTGAGTTTGACAAGTAATCCGATATTTGATGTTAAATCTACGTCCCGAATATGGATGGACGAAGGATGTCCCTGCTTGCATGTGGCTGCAGGTAACGCAACCTAAGCATTTAAAGCACCCCACTTTAATTATACTAGAGTTTGGCGTATATGAATTGTACGGATCCGTTTTGACCAAAAGTTGACCTGGCGACAACAACAATAGACTGCCCTCTGGGCAGGCTTTCCACCTAGTATACTATAATTCCGCACCAACATGGGATACAGTGCTTCAAGCAAGTGTTATTGCATTCAGAATTATACCAAGGACCACCGCTGGAGTTTCTGCTGGAACTTTTGACTATCACATTGGAGAACAACCATTTCAGATTCAAAAACCGGTTCTATAAACAGATCTCTGGAACGACGATGGGGGCCCCTATGGCACCATCATATGTCAATGCCTATATGTATTCCTTTGAACAACAGAATCTTTTAAATGTTTTCAGATCGCAACTTTTATTTTATTGTAGGTTTGTCGATGATATTTTTTTTGATTTGGGATGGCAATGAAGATTCGTTCCTATCTTTGGCGCGATCTATTAACAATTTGAATTCACTTGTCAAGGTCACAACTAACTCCAGTAGTGACTCGATCTCGTTCTTGGATGTGGAGGTGTTTCAAACTAACAACTCTCTTGGCTACAAACTCTATCGCAAGGAAACAGATAGCCATCATCCGTTTCACTTGAAAAACTCTTTGCCAATTTCCCAATTTATGCGAGTACTTCGTTACAACAGCAATAGCACTTTTCGTTCAGAGCAGATCCAGGAGATGTATAATAGATTCATTGAAAGGGGATATACTCGAACTCCGTTAGATAGAGCATTGATTAAAGCTCAGGATGGTTTTGAGCATCCTAAAAGAACCATCGACTGTTTCTACATCTAGAATTTTTCTACCGGTTACATATAGTAACCAAGGCGATTTGGTAGCTCATAATCTTAGGAAACACTGGCCTTTGTTTAAGTTTGACACTACGCTTCCGCATCAATTCAAACAACCTTCTATGATTAGTTTTAAAAGGACTTCCAAACTTCGTGATCTTTTGGTCAAAACGGATCCGTACAATTCATATACGCCAAACTCTAGTATAATTAAAGTGTGGTGCTTTAAATGCTTAGGTTGCGTTACCTGCAGCCACATGCAAGCAGAGACATCCTTCGTCCATCCATATTCGGGACGTAGATTTAACATCAAATATCGGATTACTTGTCAAACTCAATTTGTCATATACCTTATCACATGCCCCTGTGGTTTGGGGTGTGTTGGAAAAACTGATCTCACATTGCGTGATCACATACGTGGCCATCGCTCAGCTATAAATACCGCCTACAGAGACAATCACACCGACAAGCCAGTGGCAAAACATTTTTTATCTTGTCAACATCGCCTCCCCTCTCTTAGATTTATAGGCATTGATCATGTCCCACCACTTCGCCGTGGTGGGAATAGATCTCAGCTTTTATTGCAGCGTGAATCTTTTTGGATCCATAAATTGGATACTCTCACTCCACGTGGACTGAACGAATAGAATTCATACACTTGCTTTTTGGCTGATAGATAATCTAAGTAAATGCATTTATATTGATTTGGTAACATGCAATCTCTCTTGCAAAAGTAATTCTTGGTCGCTCGTGTTTTCTTTTTTTCTTCTTTTCAGGTTCTTTGAGGATTTTTTGTTATGTGTTTATTATTCGAATTTTTATTTATTATATTTTTGAGTTATATTTTGGGGTACCCTGAATGGGGGCACTAATTTTCTTTATTCATTTATTATTTATTATGTTTTTTTCTTTTCCCTCCTAAGAACTTTCGTGTTTTTGAATAGTTTGTTTTTTGATTCCTCCATGATGGTTTTTAAATGTCCGTGCTATAGATCCATGCTTGTGTTTATGTCATCACTGTGGTAACCTTTTTTCTTGGGCGTGTGATGGGTCACATGCAGCGATGCTTATGTGATTTGCATATATGGTTATATTGGATGCACATGCAGGAGGGCTGGCATTTCAATCTGATTGGTGAGTTCATTCTCTGTCTTACATTTAAGTGGTAGGTTTTCATTATGTATGTAACCTTGAGAATGGCTCACACATGAGCCGAAACGGTCAATTTGATAAGATTTAATAAATTTGTTATTTTATTTACACGTGTGTGGCTCAATTCGTGGATTCTATGCAACTATTTTTGGCTCTATACACCACCACAATGGAGTAGGAATGAAACAAACAATGTGCTTTAACTGCAGACTGTCAGCTTGAATTTGAGGGTATGTACATCCAACTCAGGTGAACGGTGTAGTTTGCAGATGTGCCTCCCACTTGTTAAGGGACCAAAAGTAATGGTACAGAATAATAATCAAACTTTCCCTTCTTAATACTTGGTTGCAAATCCTTTGCAGTCAATCAAAGCCTGAAGTCTGGAACGCATAGACATCACCAGATGCTGGGTTTCATCCCTGGTGATGCTCTGCCAGGCCTCTACTGCAACGGTCTTCAGTTCCTGCTTGTTCTTGGGGCATTTTCCCTTCAGTTTTGTCTTCAGCAAGTGAAATGCATGCTCAATGGGATTCAGGTCAGGTGATTGACTTGGCCATTGCATAACATTCCACTTCTGTCCCTTCAAAAACTCTTTGGTTGCTTTTGCAGTATGCTTTGGGTCATTGTCCATCTGCACTGTGAAGCGCCGTCCAATGAGTTCTGCAGCATTTGGCTGAATGTGAGCAGATAATATTGCCCGAAACACTTCAGAATTCATCCTGCTGCTTTTGTCAGTCACATCATCAATAAATACAAGAGAACCAGTTCCATTGGCAGCCATACATGCCCACGCCATGACACTACCACCACCATGCTTCACTGATGAGGTGGTATGCTTAGGATCATGAGCAGTTCCTTTCCTTCTCCATACTCTTCTCTTCCCATCACTCTGGTACAAGTTGATCTTGGTCTCATCTGTCCATAGGATCTTGTTCCAGAACTGTGAAGGCTTTGTTAGGTGTTTGGCAAACTCTAATCTGGCCTTCCTGTTTTTGAGGCTCACCAATGGTTTACATCTTGTGGTAAACCCTCTGTATTCACTCTGGTGAAGTCTTCTCTTGATTGTTGACTTTGACACACACATACACCTACCTCCTGGAGAGTGTTATTGATCTGGCCAACTGTTGTGAAGGGTGTTTTCTTCACCAGGGAAAGAATTCTTCATTCATCCACCACAGCTGTTTTCCGTTGTCTCCCTGGTGTGTTCCTTCTTCTTGAGACTGTTCCAAACAGTTGTTTTGGCCACGCCTATTGTTCTTGCTATCTCTCTGATGGGTTTGTTTTGTTTCTTCAGCCTAATGATGGCTTGGTTCACTGATAGTGACAGCTCTTTTGATCTCATCTTGAGAGTTTACAGCAACAGATTCCAAATGCAAATAGCACACTTGAAACGAACTCGGGGTAATGAGGGAATATCACACACCTGGCCATGGAACAGCTGAGAAGCCAATTGTCCCATTACGTTTGGTCCCTTAACAAGCGGGAGGCACATCTGCAAACTGCTGTAAGTCCTACACCGTTCACCTGAGTTGGCTGTACATACCCTCAAATTAAAGCTGACAATCTGCAGTTAAAGCGCATTGTGTTTGTTTCATTCCAACTCCATTGTGGTGGTCTATAGAGTCAAAGATGTTAGAATTGTGTCGATGTCCCAATATTTCTGGACCTGACTGTATATACATAGCTGAAATTGTTGGCACCCCAGACATTTTTCCTGAAAATCAAGTATTTCTCACAAAGTATTGCAGTAACACATGTTTTGCTATAAACGTGTTTAATCCGTTTGTGTGTATTGGAACAAAACAAAAAAAAGGGAGGAAAAAAAGCAAATTGGACATAATGTCACACAAAACTCCAAAAATGGGCTGGACAAAATTCTTGGCACCCTTAACTTAATATTTGGTTGCACACCCTTTGGAAAAAAAGAACTGAAATCAGTCGCTTCCTATAACCATCAACAAGCTTCTTACACCTCTCACAAGGAATTTTGGACCACTCTTCCTTTGCAAATTTGCTCCAGGTCTCTCTTATTGGAAGGGTGCCTTTTCCCAACAGCAATTTTAAGATCTCTCCACAGGTGTTCAATGGGATTTAGATCTGGACTCATTGCTGGCCACTTCTGTAATGCAGGGTTTGGATCCCCTGTGAAGTGTGTGTATGGAACCCAATGGCAAGCTATAGATAAGGAAATCAGGAGACGATGGAGAATTAAGTAATCTTTTAGTGAACCATGAATAGTAGCTTAAGTCCAGAAAATAATACAGTCAAAAGGTTGGAGTGGAATTCGTAAACAAAGTCCCAGAAAGAACAACGGATAATAACGAGGATGATGGCGTGGTCAATGGTACAATCCGGGTCGAAGGGTGTAGAAGGCGGCGTAATCGTTGGCACAGTCCGGGTCGAAAGGGTTGGAGAAGGCGAAGTAGTCGGTGGCACAATCCGGGTCGAAGGGTTTGAAGAAGGCGGCGTAGTCGGTGGCACAATCCGGGTCGAAGAAGGCAGCGTAGTCGGTGGCACAATCCGGGCCGAAGGTTGAAGAGGGCAGCGTAGTCGGTGGCACAATCCGGGTCGAAGGGTTGAAGAAGGTGGCGTAGTCGGTGGCACAATCCGGGTCGAAGGGTTGAAGAAGGTGGCGTAGTCGGTGGTACAATCCGGGTCGAAGGTTGAAGAGGGCAGCGTAGTCGGTGGCACAATCTGGGTCGAAGGTTGAAGAGGGCAGCGTAGTCGGTGGCACAATCCGGGTCGAAGAAGGTGGCGTAGTCGGTGGCACAATCCGGGTCGAAGGGTCAGAAGATACGTGATCAAGGAATACGAGGAGCACTAGGAAAACCGAGGCGGAAGGCACAGTAGAACCTGGATAATGTGCTGGGAAGGAAGGCGGTTTTAAATAGGGTTCATGGAATCATGAAAATACCTCTCACCTGGATATTGTGGGTGGAGTTGAGGTACCTGGATTTTTGGTAGGTCAATGGGAGGCATTCGAGGATCTCCAGAACAGGTGTCACGCAGTACCCTTAATCGGCCAGCCGAGGGCACCAGAGTACCTGGTTTTATACTACATAGGAGGGTTTGTTCTCGCGCGTGCGCACTTTCCTTTTCAGAGCTCGGATTCAGCCGGCGGCGTGGGGCGTCTCCTGGTTCTTCCTCTCCGTCCTGCGGACCCAGAACTTGGAGCGACGCGCCACGAGGGATCTCGGGTGAGTAGGGGACCTCTCCCAGCATGGCGGTGTGGACCGGGGTATGACAACTTCAGAACTCTCCAGCGCTTTGTTGCCATCCATTTCTGGGTGCTTTAGGACATATGTTCGGGGTCATTGTCCTGCTGGAAGACCCAAGATCTCGGACGCAAACCCAGCTTTCTGACACTGGGCTCTACAGTGCGACCCAAAATCCTTTGGTAATCCTTAGATTTCATGATGCGTTGCACACATTCAAGGCACCCAGTGCCAGAGGCAGCAAAACAACCCCAAAACATCATTGAACCTCCACCATATTTCACTGTAGGTACGGTGTTCTTTTCTTTGTAGGCCTCATTCCGTTTTTGGTAAACAGTAGAATGATGTGCTTTACCAAAAAGCTCTATCTTGGTCTCATCTGTCCACAAGACGTTATCCCAGAAAGATTTTGGCTTACTCAAGTACATTTTGGCAAACTGTAGTCTTGCTTTTTTAGGTCTCTGTCAGCAGTGAGGTCCTCCTGGGTTTCCTGCCATAGCGTTTCATTTAATTTAAATGTCGACGGATAGTTGGCGCTGACAATGATGCTCCCTGAGCCTGCAGGACAGCTTGAATTTCTTTGGAACTTGTTTGGGGCTGCTTATCCACCATCCGGACTATCCTGCGTTGCAACCTTTGATAAATTTTTCTCTTCCATCCACGCCCAGAGAGAAGAGTTACAGTGCCATGGGTTGCAAACTTCTTGATGGACAAACTTCACTGTGGACAAAGGCAAATCTAGATCTCTGGAGATGGACTTGTAACCTTGAGATTGTTGATATTTTTCCACAATTTTGGTTCTCAAGTCCTCAGACAGTGCTCTTCTCCTCTTTCTGTTGTCCATGCTGAGTGTGGCACACACAGACACACAATGCAAAGACTAAGTGAACGTCTCTCCTTTTTATCTGCTTTCAGGTGTGATTTTTATATTGCCCACACCTGTTACTTGCCCCAGGTGAGTTTACAGGAGCATCACATGCTTGAAACAATCTTATTTATCCACAATTTTGAAAGGGTGCCAAGAATTTTGTCCAGCCCATTTTTGGAGTTTTGTGTGACATTATGTCCAATTTGCTTTTTTTCCTCCCTTTTTTTGTTTTGTTCCAATACACACAAAGGGAATAAACATGTGTATAGCAAAACATGTGTTACTGCAATACTTTTCTGTGAGAACTGCTTGATTTTCTGGAAAAATGTCTGGGGTGCCAACAATTTCGGCCATGACTGTACATACACACACACGTCAAAACTCAGTATGTATATACACACTGCAGCGTGTATACATATTGTCACGGTTCACGCCGTCGCCGCCGTGGCAAGAAGGCCAAAGGTGGTACTGCACCCTCCTGAATGGATCTACACAGCATCTCTCTGGCTACGCCACCTTGCACTTCCCTCAGGCTGTGTGAACTTCAGGTGCTACCACTAATAGACCTGTCATTCCCTTTATAAGGGTGGAGCACCCATGATCCAGTGCTGCATTGTCTCACTTATTCCCTGGTAGCCTTCCTTCTAGACCTGTTCCCATCCTCTGATATTATTGACTACCCGTGTACCGACTTCTTGCCTTGAATATTGACCACGTTTGCCAGCCGCCTGCCTCGACCTATTGCATGGACTATATGACCCACGTATACTGCCTACTGCTACCGAGCATCCAGTGCCCACTGCTACTGAGCATCCAGTGCCCACTGCTACTGAGCATCCAGTGCCCGCTGCTGCCGAGCATCCAGTGCCCACTGCTACCGAGCATCCAGTGCCCGCTGCTACCGAGCATCCAGTGCCCGCTGCTACCGAGCATCCAGTGCCCGCTGCTACCGAGCATCCAGTGCCCGCTGCTACCGAGCATCCAGTGCCCGCTGACGAGCATCCAGTGCCCGCTGACAAGCATCCAGTGCCCACTACTACCAAGCATTCTGTGCCTGCTGACAAGCATCCTGTGCCCTCTGCTTCCAAACCTCCAGAGCCCTCTGTTTCCTGTCTCGTGTTGTATGTAAGTCTCCTGCTGTGTTTTCCCTCAGTGTCTCCCTGTATCTGGTTCCTCCCTGCATTGCCTCCCCAGACATCTCCATTCCTGCATTGCCCATATTGTTGTATATTGACAATAAACCCCCTTTTTACTTTATCTACGTGGCTCAGCTTGTTTATCACCGCACACCGGGCTCATACCCTATTCCCCTCTGCCAGGCCCGTGACACATATATTGTAACAGGGCATCATGTAGAGAGCAAGGAAAGGTCCTGTCCAGGGTTTATGTGTCACCTAGATTTCTCTCTTACACCTTCCGGCACCTCTAGTAAGCCCCAGGTTTTGCACTTGGCCTCAGTGGCAATTTAGTGCAGGTGAGGCAAACTGAATTGCTCTTGAATCTAGGGAGTAGACAGTTGTTTCATGTATAGAAATGAAGACACTGCAAGCTGCTTGTGTGAGGAATCATGTTGGATCATAGAACTGCCTCCAGGTCAGAACAGGAAACAGGAAGTATAAGCATAATCAATACACAACATCTCCCTTTTTTTGACATTCAATACAAACTTCGTAAACAATTAACCTAAAACAGCATGCTGTGTGACTGGTAGGTACACTACAGATTGAATGTATCTGGCGGTCTTGAAACTCGACCACTACGCAAAGCCACAGAGATTTTGCCTGGGGAAGGTCGTGCAGCTCCAGTAGGCATTGATACAGAGCCGCCCTCCCTCCTGGCTGGAGTGTTCGGTACACATGAACTTGATGGTACACGTGGCTGTATTATGTCATTCTCAATGTATCCTTCTGAAAGGACAGCAGTATTCTCTCCGCCTTGGGGCATTGAGCACCTCGGGAGGAGCACGTGCAGGAAGCAGATAGACTTGTACGAGGGGGTCGCTCCACTCTTCGCAAGGCCACCCAATTGCGGCGGTAGACATCCACAAGATAGGTACCAGTCTCCAGTGACCTGTATTAGGTCATTCTCAATGTATCCTTCTGAAAGGACAGCAGTATTCTCTCCACTTTGAGGATGTGGTCCAGGAGGACTAGGGGCATTGAGCACCTCGGGAGGAGCACGTGCAGGAGGCACATAGGCTTGTACGGGGAGTCGCTCCGCTCTGTGTAAGGCCACCCAATTGCGGTGGTAGAGACTGCCGTCTACATCCACAAGATATGAGTGAGGGGCAACACGCTGAATACAGGAACCCAGGCTCCAGCGACCAGTCCTGTCACCAGGAAGTGGCTTCATACGGATTGGCTCTCCAATGCTTAGTTCAGGTAAGTCCTTAGCAGAGACATCATAAGACAGTTTTGCGATCTGTTTCCTCCTCCGCAGTTTCTCTAGGACACCACCTGTAACCACACAAGGTTCAAGTAATTTGATGGCCACAGGCAATGAAGTTTTCAGTCTCCTTGACATTAAGCGCTGCACAGGACTACTGTCCATGCCTTCAGATGGGGTGTTCCTCCAATGTAGAATGGCTTTCCACGGGTCAGTACCATCATACTTGGCCTTCTTACAAATATTCTTCACGATCTTGACGGCCGAGTCCGCTTTGCCACTCGATTGCGGGTGCCGAGGCGATGAGGTAACGTGCTCAAATCCCCAATCTGAGAACCGTCTGAATTGCTCACATGCAAATTGAGGTCTGTTATCTGAGATTACCCTATCCGGCTGGCCATAACGTGCAAACTGCAGTTTACAACGCCTGATTGTAGTATCAGCAGACAGGTCAGGAAGTAGCTCAGTGTCCCAAAGGTCAGAATAGTGATCAACAATTATTGAATTATGCTGGGCAAGATTTTCTACTAAGTCCATGCTTACAATTTGCCACGGCCGGGTGGGCAGCACATGCGACATCATGGGTTCTTTCTGTTGTGCCTGTGCATATTCATTTCGTGCTTGCCTATAGCATGCTTCTCCACCATTGTGAATGCCATGAATACTGGTCAGCATCTCTGATCTTAAAGATTTAGGAATGATGACCCTTGGCCCCTTGTATAGTATGCCATCCTGAATGCCGATTTCATCTCTGAAGGTCCAATATTCTCTCGCAGTTAATGGCACCTCCTCCTTGGAATCAGGCCAACCATCCAGAACAACATATTTAAGAGCTTGCAAACTCTCATCAGTTTCAGTGTGCTGTTTTATCTCAAGCAATCGTTGGTCCGTGATGTTCAAATAGTCTGAATGATTAATCTGTGACAGGACATCCAGGTACTGTTGAACATTGCAAACTGTGTTGTGCATAGTCGGGTGCAACTCCAGCTACTGTAGCTCTGCTAAGAGTGTCACGATTATACAATTCTGGGCCAGGCTTGTTTAGGCAATAGTTTTGTAGTGTGAGCCACATGCTCTGTAGCAGTTTGGGCGCACACAAAAGAGGTTTCTTGAAAATAGAAATCAAAGGCTTATGGTCAGTTTCCGCCGTGATCTCATCGCGGCCATAGAGGTAGTGGTGAAAGCGTTGGCAGCCAAACACTATACTCAGACATTCCTTTTCTATTTGAGCGTAGTTTTGTTCAGTAAGAGTCAGTGCTCTTGAAGCAAAAGCGATATGCTGGCCAGCTTGCAATAGGCAACACCCGAGTCCGGTTTTGCTTGCATCACTTTGAATAGTTACAGGAGTAGTAACGTCATAGTACTTCAGGACAGGTGTATCTGTGACCAAACGTTTGATGTCCTGCACTGCATTATCATGCCTAGGAAGCCAATGCCAAACAGCATCCTTGCCCAGAAGCCTTCTCAATGGCTCGCAGACCTCCAAGAGGTGAGGTAGGAATTTTGCCAGGTAGGTAACAAACCCAATGAAGCGCTGCAGGGATTTCATATTTTCCGGCTGTGGCATATCCAGTATGGCTCGGAGTTTGTCTGTGTCAGCCTTCAAACCCTCCCAGGATAGCATGTGTCCGTGGAAGCGGACCTCTTTGACCTTGAATTGCAGCTTTGTTATGCCAAGTCTTAATTTTACCTGCCTACAACAATCCATCAGTTCCAGCAGTTTGCCATCATGATCTTGCTCTGCTTCCTCATCTGTGTCCCCACAGCCAAACACAAGGATGTCATTGGCTATTGGTTCAACACCACTGAGTCCAGTCAATAGTCCATGTTGTTTATGTTGATACACCTAGGTGGAAAGGACACTCCAAAAGGCAATTATGCCATCTTTTCCTGCCCCAAGGAGTCCATAAGGTTGTCATGTAACTACTTGCAGTATCCAGTCTACACTGTAAAAATGCATCCCGGGCATCAACAAGAGTGAACAGACGCGCTTTAGGCAGCTTGTACAAAACATCCTCGAGCGTTGGTATGATGTAGTGAGATCGCCTCGGTGCCAGATTCAAGAATTTGAGATCTATGCATATGTAGCGCTGTTTTAAGATTATGTTGCTGCATTTACTTGGTTTGGCCACCAGAGGGAGACAGGCGCAATATGAACTATACTGGACACAAACAGAACTACAAATTACATCGTGCTTAGCGGGGGAGACAGGAAGTGGGTGGGAGAGAGAGCAAGGACATCCGCAGCCTCGTGCAAAGGAGAGCCAGTGTGAGCCGAGTGACGAAAGGTAGAAAACGCACGTGAGACTGCCAGGGATCGAGACCAGGCCGGAGAGCAGGTGCTGCCTCGCGGGTGCTGGGGATCAGGGACAGTGACTTGGCAGAGACCTATCTACACATCGCTGAGAGGTTTTGCACAGAGACATAGTTCCGGTTGGACCCCGAGTAAGGAGACCGCGATGATCCATTGGGAGTGCAGGCGGTAGGCCGTAGTTCTCTTTGCGGAGATCGGACAAGCAAGAGAAACGGATCCGGTGGCACAGAGTCCCAGTGCAATCCAACGGAGAGACATCCTTGATCGGGCAGCGGAACAGATTGTCTAACGGATGGGTGAGAGGCCTTCCAGGCCACATTTCCAAGTTTTAACAAAGCACGCTGCATTATTGTTTAAATCTACAGGGCCCCAACGTGACTAGTCAAAGGTTTGCTCATTCCATTCACTGGCCAGTTGAATATAGTACCCGGGTACCTGAGATCACACACACACACACCTTTTTGAGACATTACTTTCACGGGACTTACACTCCAGAAACGAAAGGGTTAAACCTTTCTTTTGCCGCCGCGTGTTTTTCCCGCATTACAAAATCCTGTCGTTCATATACCGTGTTCACATTACTGATCCCAATAAAGTATATAATCTATAAAATCCGCAACAGTGCTGGTGTATATTTATTCCCTAGTGCGGTGAGACTAACCCGAGGTTAAATTCAGCGGCTCCTCCGGGAGTGAGCGCTACACATATTCTTAGCTTATCAGGCTTCTTTACAATAACCATGTTACTTATCCAGTCAGTTGGATCAGTCACTGGAGCTAGGTGTCCATCGGCCTCATATTAGTCAAGCTGCGCCTTGACTGCGCGGTGCACATTGGACTGGAGGGACACTCAAATCAAGATCGAAATGAACTTCCCCTGGTACGGATTCTACTGGCCTAGTAAACACATCACTAAATTCTTGTAACAGCCTTTGTTTTGTCAAGGGCCCTTTAGATTGATTGTCCATCACGTTGAGCTCTGCAGGGACGGAGAAATGTATCAGCCTTAGACGCTCACAGGTTGAGCCGGATAACAGCGGCATTTGGCGGGCCTCCACAATTTCAAACTCTAGCTTGTGTCTCTGTCCACGTAAGACACATTCAGTCCTGAAGAGTCCTAGAGATTTCATAAGCTCACCAGAGTATAGCTTTAGTTTGGTGTCACTTGGCACTAGATGTGCGTCCGGTGCCAACATCATTTTGTCTTTTAAACACACTACATCACACGTTGCTCCTGAATCGAGCTGACAGGATTGGGGCCTATTATTTAAACGTAAAGTGACAAACCATTTCTTTCCTCTGGATTGCACAGCGCCGATCAATTCACTGCTGTATAGAACTTCAGCGGTGTCTGTCTCTTCCTCATATGCAGATGCGTTCTCCACGGTGTGTAATTTTCCAATCGATGGCTGTCGTCTACTTGACAGCAAGACATTAGCAAAACGGTTTGTTCTTCCACAAGACCTACAAGACTTCCCATAAGCTGGACACCGCTCTTTAATTCTTTGATGCACAGTCCCACAGTATTTGCATGCTGTAAGGTTGGCAGCGTTTGCGCTAATCAGGTGGCGTTGCTGCGGTTTGCTAATGTTAGGACGCTGCATTGCAATGTTTATGCTGTCAGTCCTCTGTCTGTCCTGTTCCATGACTTTCAGACGTCTGTCAGTGAGCTCTGCTGTACGGCACCTTTCAATGGCTATGTTTAGAGTTAAGTCATGTTCTCTGAGGAGGCGCCTGCGTGTGCTCTCACTAGCTATGCCCAAAACAATTTTGTCTCTTATTAATTCATCTTTGAGAGCTCCATATTCACAAGTTGCTGCCTTTTCTCTCAGGCGTGTAACAAAATTATCAAAAGAGTCTCCCTCTTCTTGTTTGCAGCACCCAAACACATACCTTTAGTAAATGAGGTTTTAAGCAGGTTTGAAATACGCTTCCAGTGTTTGTAGAATGGCTGTAACATTTTCTTGCTGCTCTGCTGTGAGGTTCACATTGTGTTTATACACATGCCTGCATTCACTGCCCATCACTCTCCTCAGAGTTGCTGCCTGCACTGCTGCAGATTTCTCATTCAAGCCTATAGCCAGGGAATAATCTTCAAATTCAGCTCTGAAAGATTCCCAGTTGCTGCTCCAATCTCCACTTATTTTCATCTCCTCTGGGGGAAGTATGCAATTCATTGCAGCCATATTGCCAGGAAGCCTCTGAGTTCTCAAATAGAAAAAAAATCCACAAGGAACAGTCTTAGTCCACAGTACACAAACCTGTGTAGTTTCCCAAAGCTGCTCTGCTCCAGACAAGAGGCTCAGTCCTGATTTTAGTTACTTCTGACTAGGAATGAGCTCTTCGATTCGATCAGTTCGAAGTTCGACTCGAACATCAGCAGTTCGAAAGTTCGCGAACTTCGAACTTTTTGGCGTGTCGGACAGAGTTCGAATTTTTTTTTATTTTAACCACTTCCATGCGGAGGACGTGCTCAGCGCGTCCTCCACATGGCTCCTGCTGTGCGGAGGACGCGCTGAGCGCGTCCTCCCTTTGGGGTCAGCGTTCGGCCGGGTTCCGGCCGATCGCTGGCCCCCCCGGTGCGGGCTGACATCCTTGATGTCAGCCCAGCATCCAGAACCGCCGCCGATGAAATTAGGTGTCATCGCGGTGCGTTTGTTAAAAATTGCGTAATTTTCCCCAAAAAAAAAGTAACGAGACCCCATCTCTAATTTTTTTAACAAGCGCACCCCATACAAAATATAACCGCAATTGCTCGCATGTTAAAATGTGAAAAAAACACTTTACACATTGTAAATTATTGAAAATACATATTTTATTGCATTTTTTGTTATAATATACAGACAGGTCATGACGTATACATATAATAATGACATATTATGAATCTACCGAGTCTGACGGAAAGAACGATATATAATATGTCTGGGTCATATACTAAAATAAGCCTTCAAAACACGTTTAAACATGATGAGCAAAACCGGTAAAAATGACCTCAGCACAGAGGTGTGAAAAGCCTCAGCAGCGAAAGGGTTAAAAAAGTATAAAAAATGCTTTAAAAATATTAAAACATCTAGAAGTAAAGAGACTCTTTACTGCAGAATATAAGCAACGGTTTATTAGATATTGAATTAAAAAATAATGTCTACGTGCAAAGATTCTCATCTCTAAATGACATGTGCTCTCAAACGCCGTAAACAACAGGTGTTAATTAGTGTTTGGAAATAACATGTGCTTTTAATTAGTCTGGTCTAATGAATTTGATACATTGTCTGTAGACTGTGGGTGTCTGGAGGGGTCTCCTAAGCATGTATCAAACAACACCTGTGCTTCTGAGAAGTGTTCATTTCTCTACAAAATGTTCCTCTGATATGCTGTTTAACCCCTTAACCCTGCATTTCACTGCTGTGTGCTCAGCTCATTTTTACCGTTTTCGCTCATCATGTTCAAACGCGATTTGAAGCCACATTTTATTAAATGACCCAGACATATTAGATATCGTTCTTTCCGGCAGACTCAAAATATATCATTTTTATATGTATACATCATGTCCTGCCTGTACATTATGACAAAAAAATGCAAATAAATTGAATTTTTAATCATCTGCAGTGTGTAAAGTGTTTTATTTTCACATTTTAGCACATGAGCGATTGCGGTTATGTTTTCTATAGGGTGCGCTTGTACAAAAATTAGAAATGGGGACTGGTTACATTTTGTGGGGGGAATTACGTGATTTTTAGCAAACGCACCCCATAGAAAAAAATCATTAGTGCAGCATCATTGTTCACATTATAATTGAAATGTGAACAATATTGCTGCATTAATAAAAATAACACAGATAACAAAATACATGTTTTTATTCTTTTTTAATTTATACCTGGTCATGTTGGGTATCATTCGAAAGGCCATGCTCAGGCCTTTCGATTGACACCCTCCATGACCCCCTAGCTGCCACGGTTCTGAAGATATCTTGGTTCAAATGAACCCCTTATCTCCACCAGGGGATTCCAGGCAGCTAGGGGTTCCCCGGCTATCTGACGTCATCATGCTATGCGTGAGGACGTCAAGCAGTGAGGGGGGACCAGGGGGTGGAGCCGCCATCCAAGATGGCGGCCCCCACCGGAGCTAGGCCGCACTTCGGCTCCGCAAGGCATCTCTATACACAACCCCATCAGCATCTCTATACACAAAAAAGAAGAAATAGATATACAGCGTAGGCGCCTGTTTATAAACCAGATTACTATAGTGTAATGAAGTAGTTAAATTATAACTAATTAGTGAGATGCTGCCCAAAGGGGTAAGCGCAATATACAGAAAAAACAACCAAAATCTGCATTAACCAAAAATGAAATTATAGATAGAACCTTTGTAGCGCATCAAAAATAGATTTGAAGGTAGACTTCAACAAAGAGGTATATCAAACAAAGTGCTTCAGTCTTAAGGTGACAAATATTCAATCAATGTACACATATAAAAGTGCAATGTGCCATAGAACACAATAAAGTGCAACAATATATAAAATTCCAGCAGTGCGATGGGTATAAGAGAGTCTATAAAGTGCAACAGTGTCCTAATGTGCAAATTCAATGATATCCAATACAACAGTATGAATACCAGTGGGAAAAATTCCTTAAAATTTACTTCTCTTTATGTTCAAGCGATGCACAGATATAGTCCTCCTTTCTTGATCTGTGTATCTCTTGCGGTCTCTCAATAGTGGAGAGGATAGCCAGAAAAGGAGAAAAAAGTGAGAGAAAGGAAAAATAATAAAAAAATTTGGAGGGGAGAGAAAAAAATGAAGAAATAATCGTGCAGAAAATCCCAATTAAATATGGCAAATAAATCACTCGTAGGAATATGGAAACTCACATTTATAAGAGCCCAAAAAATCCCTGGCTCTAGGTTTAGGAGCTTCCAGCCATATAGAGGGTGGCGTATCCCTTCTTAAATCTTCAACTCTGGTTGCGATGGCTACAATAAGATAATAGACAGCGCTCCCATAGTATATTACCGTATTATGATAAAAAAGAGGTGATAATGTATTGAACTCACCAGATATGGAGCCTCTTCCACACAAGCTCACTCAATACAGCGTCAGGTACACTATGGTGGATACCCAGAACCTCTTCTCAACCGTCTGAGGGCCAGATATCAGGAGATTCCAAGCGGTGGCAAGTATATATCCAAGGAGAGTAGTCAATAGAATATAAACCATATAAAATTTATTAAAAAATTAACTGCATATTAAAAAATGGACAGATGCGTTACCGAGACGTGTTTCGGCATTAACAGCCTTCATCAGTCGGTATATTTAGGTTCACTATTGTCCAAAAAATCTCCAAACAGGAGCAAAAGTAAAAAATATTTTTTATTTTTAATTCTTTATGGGCATGTGTATTCTTAGCTGGCATGCGATACATATGTTCTTATTGATGCTAATGACAATATGTGTTTTTAATATAATGGGTTCTGTATATGGTCCCGTTTCTTCATACTGTGTTATTCTGATACAGTGTGCCCCTTGGTGGACTTGCGATGCTTACACAGAGGGACATTTATCTCCAGGCTCCATGTATTTTGTTTGTTGCCTATTTGAGCAGCAGTGTTTTTTATTTACTTCCTTTTCCTGGTTGTCAGTGAGGTTTTTTTGTGTTTTTTTTGTGTTTACTCAGTCAGGTGATAAGTGCAAAGCACCTCTGGGTAATGAACCGGATATGAAATCACAGAGGTCACACAACAGGATGCAGGAAGTCTTATGTTGTTCATGTGGTTCACATAATCCCATGAAAGGACTATAAAAGAGGACTTTTTTTTACTTTTGCTCCTGTTTGGAGATTTTTTGGACAATAGTGCACCTAAATATACCGACTGATGAAGGCTGTTAATGCCGAAACACGTCTCGGTAACGCATCTGTCCATTTTTTAATATGCAGTTAATTTTTTAATAAATTTTATATGGTTTATATTCTATTGACTACTCTCCTTGGATATATACTTGCCACCGCTTGGAAGCTCCTGATATCTGGCCCTCAGACGGTTGAGAAGAGGTTCTGGGTATCCACCATAGTGTACCTGACGCTGTATTGAGTGAGCCTGTGTGGAAGAGGCTCCATATCTGGTGAGTTCAATACATTATCACCTCTTTTTTATCATAATACGGTAATATACTATGGGAGCGCTGTCTATTATCTTATTGTAGCCATCGCAACCAGAGTTGAAGATTTAAGAAGGGATACGCCACCCTCTATATGGCTGGAAGCTCCTAAACCTAGAGCCAGGGATTTTTTGGGCTCTTATAAATGTGAGTTTCCATATTTCTACGAGTGATTTATTTGCCATATTTAATTGGGATTTTCTGCACGATTATTTCTTCATTTTTTCTCTCCCCTCCAAATTTTTTTTTTTACTTTTTCCTTTCTCTCCTTTCTGGCTATCCTCTCCACTATTGAGAGACGGCAAGAGATACACAGACCAAGAAAGGAGGACTGTATCTGTGCATCGCTTGAACATAAAGAGAAGTAAATTTTAAGGAATTTTTCCCACTGGTATTCATACTGTTGTATTGGATATCATTGAATTTGCACATTAGGACACTGTAGCACTTTATAGACTCTCTTATACCCATCGCACTGCTGGAATTTTATATATTGTTGCACTTTATTGTGTTCTATGGCACAATGCACTTTTATATGTGTACATTGATTGAATATTTGTCACCTTAAGACTGAAGCACTTTGTGTGATATACCTCTTTGTTGAAGTCTACCTTTAAATCTATTTTTGATGCGCTACAAAGGTTCTATCTATAATTTCATCTCTATACACAACCCCATCAGCATCTCTATACACAACCTCACAGCATCTCTATACACAGCATCTCTATACACAGTCTCACAGCATCTCTGTGAACCCTCAAATGAACCCCCTATCTCCACCAGGGGATTCCGGGCTGCTAGGGGTTCCCCGGCTATCTGACATCATCACGCTATGCGTCAGGACGTCAGGCAGAGAGAGGGGGGACACGGGGGTGGAGCCGAAATCCAAGATGGCGGCCCCCACCTGAGCTAGGCCACACTTCGGCGCCGAAGTGCGACCCGGTGCCTAAGGGGTTAAAGCCAGGCACCGCGTAAAAGGGGAGACTCTCCCCTTTTAAGCGGTGCCTGGCTTTTTTGTTGTGGGACCTCCCGATCGCATCTCTATACACGACCCCATCAGCATCTCTATACACGACCCCATCAGCATCTCTATACACGACCCCATCAGCATCTCTATACACGACCCCATCAGCATCTCTATACACGACCCCATCAGCATCTCTATACACAACCCCATCAGCATCTCTATACACAACCTCACAGCAACTCTGTGAACCCTCAAATGAACCCCCTACCTCCACCAGGGGATTCCGGGCAGCTAGGGGTTCCCCGGCTATCTGACATCGTCACGCTATGCGTGAGGACGTCGGGTAGTGAGGGGGGGACCCGGGGGTGGAGCCGCGATCCAAGATGGTGGCCCCCACCGGAGCTAGGCCGCACTTCGGCGTCGCAAGTGCCTGGAAATGACATCATCGCACATGGCGCGATGACGTCATTTACATCGGGAGAAGCTTGACTTCAGCGTCTGAGGATGCTGAAGTCAGAACGCCGTGGGACCCCGGACAGAGAGGTGAGTATCTCCGCCGGGGGTCCCGCAAAGCTGATGACGTGTGGGACACGTCCTCCTCAGCATACAGCGGGAGTAACTGAGGACGTGTCCCACACGTCGTCAGCAGTGAAGGGGTTAAAAACGTCCTTTTTTTTAAACTTTTTGTCCTTGTTTCCTGTCCCCAGGGCACTACCCGGACCCCCATACACCTTTTATGGCAAATATCTAGCATATATGCCGTCTTGGAGGGCACTCTAAAAATCAAATTTTGAGTCCCATTGACTTGTATTGAGTTCGTGTTAGACCTTTGGAAAAGTTCGAGTTCGAATGCGAACCGAACTCGGGGGTGTTCGGCTCATCCCTACTCTAGAGGAGATCGGCATGGAGGAATGGGCAAAAATACCAGCAATAGTGTGTAAAAACTTTGTGAAGACTTACAGAAAACGTTTGACCTCTGTTATATATCCTTTGTTGGCAATGACAAAGTATCGAGATGGACTTTTGATATTGACAAAATACTTATTTTCCGCCATAATTTGCAAATAAATTCTTTAAAAATCAGACAATGTGATTTTCTGGATTTTTTTTCTCATTTTGTCTCTCATAGTTGAAGTTACATATGGTGACCATTACAGGCCTCTCTCATCTTTAAGTGGGAGAACCTGCACAATTGGTGGCTGACTAAATACTTCTTTGCCCCACTGTATATGGATTTACTTACAAGAAGCCGCTCACTCCCAGGACCCTCAGCCTGGATCTCCTCTCTGGATTCACCAGCTGGATCTGCCGCCTCACAGGGCTCAGGACACAAAGGGGATGGAGCTACAGGGGTTAAAGGGGATGGAGCTACAGGGGTTAAAGGAGAGGCAGGAGTTACATGTATTAAGAAAACAATAAAAACACAAAATGTGAAAATAAAGTAAAGCTGCACTGACACGAACTAAACTCAACACAGAGGGATGGGTGCATTCTGATGACATCACAGCTCATGTGACTGGCTGCAGGACTCACGTGGTGCTGGGGGAGGGGAATGGCAGACACTGAGCTGTCTGGATCCTGCACTGAGGGTTGAGGATAATCAAAGGAGGTCTGGCTGCAGAGTGGACCTCCACTCTGGACAGGAAACATGTGACCTCCACTCAAAAGGATTTTTTTTCTCCTTTGAAATTAACTTTAATGTAACGAACAATAAACACAATTCTGAGCACTGGTTTCTGCTTGCTATTAATCTACCTCTGCCTTAATTATTATACAATGATAATGCCGTAATGATTATGGGGGAGGGGAATGGCGGACATTGAGCTGTGAGCTGCCTGGATCCAGCACTGAGGGTAGAGGATTCAAGAGGCTCTGGCTGCAGAGTGGAGCTGCACTCTGGACAGGAAACATGTGACGTCCACTCCACCATGTGACTTCCACTCACTCAAAAGGATTTTTTTTTTCTTGGAAATCAACAACAATAAAACACAATAATGCTAAACACTGGTTTCTGCTTGATTTTCATCTACCTCTACCTTAATTATTATTATTATAGCATTGTATTGTGATTAATAGCAGCATCATAATAATATATGTAGCGCTACTCCCGTGAGAGCCGCTGAATTTGACGGGCCTTCTGTCTCACTCCAGTGATAACCCACCTCCACCTTCGGCGCCAAGAAATACAAGGACAAGATTGCTTTATATAAAAAGGGGTTTATTAGGACTAGCAGGCAAACCCTTTGTAGGACACAGTAATAAACAGTATAACAGTATTGAGGGAGTTAATTTGGCATCACTATTCAACACAATGACGAATGAACTAAATGAATGATCTTCACCATAATTCAATGCAGTTAGATTATCAACAATTACCAACGTAACCAATATCTACAACCTATCTAAACCTTGTACCCAGTGGTGTATTTAGGTTTTGTGCTGCCCTAGGCCTGACTAAACTCGTGCACCCCCTAATTTAAATTTGACGCACCCCTTCCTGTCAAGGGCACACCTCTTCCTGGTTAATCCCCACCCTTCCTCTTTAAGCTCCACCTTTTCCTCTAAGAGCTCCGCCTTTTCCTCTCTTTATATTAAAAGTGGATACCAAGTGCCTACTTGTATATTTTGTATACCATTTCAAATGTACCTATTGAGATAAAGAAAATTATGAAATGTTTTAAATTCAAGCATTTTTACAAAGAACAGCCACGCATGTCAAGTAAACTGGATCACAGCCGTTCTAATTGGTTGAACAATAAAATCCACAGAAACGTGCACTGCATATGAGCGTATCACAGAGCTGCACAGCAATAAAACCCACAGAAATGGGCACTGTGTATGAGCATATCAGAGCTGCACAGCAATAAAACCCACAGAAATGTGCAGTGTGTATGAGCATATCACAGAACTGCACAGCAATAAAACTCACAGTAATGTGCAGTGTGTATCAGCGTATCCCAGAGCTCCAGGGCAATAAAACTCACAGTAATATGCAGTGTGTATCACAGAATCCACAGCAATAAAACTCCCAGCAATGCAATGTTTGGTGTGTGTCAGCGTATCAGAATCCACAGCAATAAAACTCCCAGCAATGCAATGTGCGGTGTGTATGAGTGTATGAGTGCATCAGAATCCACTGCAGTAAAACTCCCAGCAAACCGAGTGTATATGAGCACACAGCAATTATGCTGTGGAGCCATCTTGTCAGCAGTGGGGTGCCACTGCCAGAGGGTGCACTGTAGCATTGATTCCCTTCCCGGTGGGTGTTCAGTCCAGAATAGAGTCTGTGTTAACGAAAGGGCGGGCAGCTGCGCGCGTGCGTTTCACGTGGTTCAGCCAGTCATGTGGTACTGAGACACAGAGAAATGGCAGTGAAATGCCCTGATGTTCGGTGGTTTCAATCAGCAGGTTTATTCAGGCGAACCCCATAGGTTTCAATGTTAAAAATATTCCCGTTTTTATGCAATATCTAATAAATCATTTATTATTTTAATCTGCAGTAAAAAGTCTTTACTTATTGATTTTTTTAGTACCTTTTAGTCATTTTTCAGATTTTTTTGGGCAAAATTCCCCCCCCCTTTTTTTTAATAGCAGTTTTTCTTTTTTCTGTAACAAAACTTTTTATTACCAATCATAGGATCTTATATGTAAACAGACATTTTCGTTCAGTAGTTCTTTTGAAAACAGCAGGCCACGGGTTTGCGGTGGCAGCATTCAGCGGCTGACTCCATGCACTTTGGGGACCCTGCGGTGAATGGTGAATTCACTGCAGGGTGGGGAAATTTTATTCTCCTAAGTGCAGGGAACTACAGAACACCAAAGAGTTGGCGTCATTTTGGTGCTCTGTGAGGTATTATTATTACTATTATTCTTTATTTATAAAGCGCCAGCATATTCCGCAGCGCTGTACAATAGGCACAGTATAGACGGGTTACAATACATTGAACAACATTTGACAAACAGTACAAGAGGGGATGAGGCCCTATTCCCGTAGGAACTCACAATCTAGAGGGGTTGGGGTTGGAAACAGGAGGAGAGGACTGCAAGGTGAGAGTGATTGATGGTTGCGTCAGTGAGTTGGGTGGTAGGCTTCCCTAAATAGGAATGTTTTAAGGGAGCGTTTGAAGGAAGAGAAATTAGGGGAAAGTCTGACAGTACGAGGGAGAGCGTTCCAGAGAGTGGGGGCTGCACGTGAGAAATCCTGCAGTCTATCATGGGAAGAGGTGATGCGGGGAGAAGCTAGACGCAGGTCGCTGTTTGACCTTAGGGAGCGGGCTGGGGTGTATTTGGTGATTAGTGAGGACAGGTAGTGGGGAGCTGAGTTAGTGAGGGTTTTGTAGGTAAGGATAAGGATTTTGAACTTAATTCTGCAGTGGATAGGGAGCCAGTGAAGGGACTCGCAGAGGGGAGCGGCAGAGACAGAGCGGCGGGTGAGGTGAATTAGCCTGGCGGAGGCGTTCAGGATGGATTGTAGGGGGGAGAGGCGGGACAGAGGGAGGCCAGATAAGAGATTATTGCAATAGTCAAGTCGGGAGATTACCAGGGCGTGTATGAGTTGTTTTGTGGTGACAGCGGTAAGAAATGGCCGAATTCTGGAAATATTACGCAATTGGTAGCGGCAGGAGGAGGAAAGAGACTTGATGTGGGGGATGAAGGAAAGAGCAGAGTCAAGTGTAACTCCAAGACAGCGAACTTGGTTTGATGGGGAGATGGTGATACCCTCCACCGTGATAGAGAAGTCAGGAGATGGGGAGGAATAAGTAGGAGCTCAGTCTTGGACATGTTGATCTTTAGGTGGTGCGAGGCCATCCAGGAGGAGATGCCAGATAAACAGTCACTGACTTTTGAAAGGACAGGGGGAGAGAGATCAGGGGTAGAGGGGTAGATCTGAGTGTCATCAGCGTAGAGGTGGTAATTAAAGCCAAAGCTGTTGATGATTTTGCCCAGGGAGGAGGTGTAGATGGAAAAGAGCAGAGGACCAAGGACAGAGACTTGAGGTACACCAACAGATAAAGGCAATGAAGAGGAAGAGTTACCAGCAAAGGACACAGAGAAGGACCTGTTGGATAAATAGGAGTCAACCCAAGCAAGTGCAGTGTCACAGAGACCAAGAGAGCTGAGGGTCTGCAGAAGGAGGGGGTGGTCAACAGTGTCAAAAGCAGCCGAGAGGTCAAGCAGGATGAGAATAGAATAGTGGCCGTGTTTTTTAGCAGTTAGGAGGTCGTAGGTGACTTTGGTGAGGGCAGTTTCAGTTGAGTGTAGGGGACGGAAGCCAGATTGCAGGGGGTCAAGTAGGGAATTGGATGACAGGAAGAGGGAGAGGCGGTTGAAGACTAGTTTTTCTAAGAGCTTTGATGTGAAGGGAAGCAGGGATACAGGACGGTAGTTGGATGGAGAGTTGGGATCGAGGGATGTTTCTTTAGTAAAGGGGTAACTAGCGCATGTTTGAAGGTGGATGTGAAGGAGCCGGTGGAGAGAGATAGGTTGAAGAAGTGTGTGAGAGCAGGGGTGAGGGAGGAGGAGAGGGGAGGAATTAGATGTGAGGGAATGGGGTCGAGCGGGCACGTGGTGAGATGTGAGGAGGACAATAAGGAATGGACTTCCTCCTCAGTGGCTGGGAGGAAGCGGCAGAGGGTGGCAGAGGGGACCTCTGGGAGTGGAGGTGGCAGGTAACCCATTTAGTGGTGAGGTTTTTTGCTGCCCCCCTGGAAAGTGAAATTGAAAGTGTAAATTAGTGAAATCTCAATGTATCCTTCCTGGTAAAATACTTTGCAAAAGTAGGGGTGGGGCCACCCAGTGCGGGCTGCCGCCCCATGAAAAGTGCCGCCCTAGGCCTGGGCCTAGTCGGCCTAGGCCAAAATACACTATTGCTTGTACCTTCTATCTAACGACTGGCCAGTGGGAATTTCACAAAGTCGCGAGCATGCAAGCGTTGGGGCCCTTTAACGTCTATCGTTGGGTACCGTTAGCATGAAACCATATTTGTATTCCACAAAGTGAGAAAGAAATCTTCGCAGAGTGTCCCAGAACAACAAGACTTGCAGCTGAAGGAAGATTGCTGCAGTTACAACTGCGCGAGCAGTACGACTAGGCCGGGCAATAGAGTTAGCAATGTCAACTCACGCAGGAAGGCCAAATACCTCTTTCCGTTTGATATGCTCACCCCTTCCTTGCTGGACTGTAGCTCAATCGTTATCTCTCAGCGCTGGATTCACTCAAGGACAGGCGGATCTCTCTCCGCGGGATGCACGAGGACAGCTGGATTGCTTCTCCACAGAATGTACTCGGTCGCTTCCTCTGTCACTGGAACACACACGAAGGCAGACGGACCCCTTCTTCGTTGGATGCACGAAGACCACCGGATCTATTCTCCGCTGGCAACACGCGAGGGCAACTGGATCTCTCCTTCGCTGAACGCACTAGGGCACCCGCATGCACGATCCGCAACACAGGACCGTTCACGCTGCCAGTCTCACTCTCTGTCTTCTCCTTGCTCTCCACGTGCACTTCCCCTCATGGAAACCGCAGCCTTCCCTTAGGCATTGTGGGGAGTGTAGTTCTCTACCTGACAAATTGAATTAGGCCACTTGTGATTGAACTACATGTTCCAGAATCCTTTGCATCTTCCGGTTCTAAACAGCTTCCTTTTACAGTTTAGAGAAAGGGAAAAAGGGAGGAGGGAAAGTCCTCCGCAGCTGTGACAGGCTACAAGTCTCTGTCCAAGCCTGAGCCACAGTAAAAAGCACAATAGTACACACACAGTCTAAGTAGCCTGCGCTACACACTCCCCCCCCCCCCCACACCAAGAATCTTTGGTCCTCCAAAGACTGCAAATTCTTGTACCTGATACATGCATTTTTTATACACGAGGAGAGAAACAGGTTAGCATGCACAAGACAGTGACCATTCACATTTTCATACGAAATTGACAATCTGACTTCCCACCAATTTGCATAAGAAACACGTTTGTACTGTTTGTATGACCCCCCCACCAGGCAGTACCCAGCTAGACATGCACAAGGGGGACTGAGAGTAGGGATGAGCGGTTCGGGTTCGGACGGTTCGGGGTTCGACCCGACCTTGGCCTGTTCGATGAGATCGCGAACACCGAACATTTCCGGGTGTTCGCCGCATGTTGGACCACAATGGACCACAATGCATTTTCCCACTGGCCTGAAGCTCGTAATTGGCTACAGCCTTGCACCTGACCACAGGTCTGGTGCAAGACTGGTTCAACACTATGCCAATTACCGCTCAGAGTCCTGATTGGGCAAATTTTGCCCAATCATGGGCTCACAGAGCTAAGTCCCGCAGCACACTATATAACGTTTCCACGCGCCGATTCTGTACGCATTTCAGAGGAGATTTCAAAGGAGATAGTTGTGTCTTGTTACTGCCGGTCTGCCACGCTACTGGGGGGGTCGGGGGGGGTCTCATTTCTACCAAATATCAGTGAATTTAGGTGATGTGTGTCTTGTCACTGTGCCAGCAAGTTTTTTTGGGGTTTACAACTCTCTTTAAAACATTTGTGAATTGAGGTGATCTTCTGGGTCTTGTCACTGTGCCAGCCAAGTCTTTTTGGGTCTCATTTCTACCAAATATCAGGGAATTTATGTGATGTGTGTCTTGTCACTGTGCCAGCAAGTTTTTTTGAGGTTTACAACTTTCTTTAAAACATTTGTGAATTGAGGTGATCTTCTGGGTCTTGTCACTGTGCCAGCAAATCTTTTTGGGGCTCACTAATTTCTTTAAAACATTTGTGAATTGACGTCAGGGCTCGAGTCGAGCGGGAACGCGCAGGAACGGCGGCCCGCACTTCTCCCGCTGCGGGAACGCAGCGCTCCCGCTGTGGCCCGAGCCCGAACGTCGCCGCCGCACATTGCCGGCGGCCGCGTGCTTCCTGTTACAACGGCCGGTGACAGGAGGTGGAGCCGCTCGCCTGGCTGTTTCATAGATCCTAGGCGAGCGGCTGCACTTCCTGTCAGCGGCCGCTGAAGCAGGAAGCACGCGGACGCCGGCAATGTGCGGCAGGAGCAGGAGCAGCAGAGGAGCAGCAAAGGTGAGCTGGGCTGGGGGCAGTATCCATGAGACCTGGGGGGGCAGTATCCATGAGACCTGGGGGGGCAATATCCATGAGACCTTGGGGGGGCAATATCCATGAGACCTGGGGGGGCAATATCCATGAGACCTGGGGGCATTATCCATGAGAGCTGGGGGCATATCCATGAGAGCTGGGGGCATTATCCATGAGACCTGGGGCAGTATCCATGAGACCTGGGGGCATTATCCATGAGACCTGGGGGCAATATCCATGAGACCTGGGGGCAATATCCATGAGACCTGGGGGCAGTATCCATGAGACCTGGGGGCAGTATCCATGAGACCTGGGGCATATCCATGAGACCTGGGGCATTATCCATGAGACCTGGGGCATATCCATGAGAGCTGGGGGCATTATCCATGAGAGCTGGGGCAATATATACCCATATGAGCTGGGGCAATTATATCCAAGTGAACTGGGGGCAATTATATCCATGTGAACTGGGGAAAATATATCCATATAACCAGTGCTGTGTATATTATTCTTGGGGTTCAGTGCTGTGTATGTTATTCTGGGGGCTCAGTGCTGTGTATATTTTTCTTGGGGTTCAGTGCTGGGTATGTTATCCTGGAGGCTCAGTGCTGTGTATGTTATTCTGGGGGCTCAGTGCTGTGTATGTTATTCTGGGGGCTCAGTGCTGTGTATGTTATTCTGGGGGCTCAGTGCTGGGTATGTTATCCTGGAGGCTCAGTGCTGTGTATATTATTCTGGGGGCTCAGTGCTGTGTATGTTATTCTGGGGGCTCAGTGCTGTGTATATTCTGGGGGCTCAGTGCTGTGTATATTATTCTGGGGGCTCAGTGCTGTGTATATTATTCTGGGGGCTCAGTGCTGTGTATATTATTCTGGAGGCTCAGTGCTGTGTATATTATTCTGGGGGCTCAGTGCTGGGTATGTTATTCTGGGGGTTCAGCACTGTGTATATTATTCTGGGGGCTCAGCGCTGTGTATATTATTCTGGGGGCTCAGCGCTGTGTATATTATTCTGGGGGCTCAGTGCTGTGTATATTATTCTGGGGGCACAGTGTTGTGTATATTATTCTGGGGGTCTGTGCCTGGATATATATATATATATATATTATATATATATATATATATATATATATATATAAATATATAAAATGCGTTAGTCCAGTTGCCACAATCACGAGTATACCTGTACGTAGTGATACCTTTCACTGATCAGTATAGTTTCCAGTTTACACTCTTGAAAGCTTGTCTTTTAAATGTAAAGTTACCCCAATAAAAATGGTATCACCGGCACGCACTGCTATACTCGTGATATATATATATATATTTTCTTCAGGTAATGGGGGTTGTGGAATTCGTGGGTGAGTTCCCTCACTTTTTTTCCCAGGACTTGACCCCTGATTGAGGTGATCTGTGTCTTGTCACACAGCCAGTACCACGCAGTATTTTTAGGGTCACAAATTTCTACAAAACATTTGGGAATTGAGGTGATCTGTGTCTTGTCACACATCCAGTACCACGCATTATTTTGGGGCTCACTAATTTCTATAAAACATTTGTGAATTGAGGTGATCTGTCTCTTGTCACACAACCAGTACCACACATTATTTTGGGGCTCACTAATTTCTACAAAACATTTGTGAATTGAGGTGATCTGTGTCTCGTCACACATCCAGTACCACGCTGTATTTCGGGGCTCACTAATTTCTACAAAACATTTGTGAATTGAGGTGATCTGTCTCTTGTCACACAACCAGTACCACACATTAATTTGGGGCTCACTAATTTCTACAAAACATTTGTGAATTGAGGTGATCTGTGTCTCGTCACACATCCAGTACCACGCTGTATTTCGGGGCTCACTAATTTCTACAAAACATTTGTGAATTGAGGTGATCTGTCTCTTGTCACACAACCAGTACCACACATTAATTTGGGGCTCACTAATTTCTACAAAACATTTGTGAATTGAGGTGATCTGTGTCTCGTCGCACATCCATTACCACGCATTATTTCGGGGCTCACTAATTTCTACAAAACATTTGGGAATTGAGGTGATCGGTCTCTTGTCACTGGCTGCCAGCTATCAGTGTGTCTCACTGGGTTATACCAGAGTTCTTTAAATCTTTATACCAGAGTTGAATCAGAGTTCTGTATATATTAATCTATATATCACTCACCATGTCTGAAAGAACAAAAAGGACAGGCAGACGCTCCCAGCCACAGATAAGAGGACAAGCGGCCCCTGTGTCGAGAGGCTGTGCTTCTGGTCGTGGTGGACGTGGTGCATCCTCTGCAGGGGCACGCTTGTCCTTTCTAACTGGTGCTGGACGTCTTAAGCAGCAGCAACATACAGAGGACTTGGTGGATTGGCTAACCAGGCCATCCTCATCCTCCGAGTCCTCTGCCAGCCAGACTTCTAGTGCTTTACAGTCCACCTCAGCTGCCAAAGCCTCTAATGCAGCCTCCATGTCCACAGCTACTCCTGCCGTAGCCTCGCTATCACACACGGAGGAGTCAGCTGAATTGTTTGACTACAATGAGAGTGACATGCTGCTTGAGGAATGCGCAGCAAGTACAGTGCTCTGATTCAATCTCTGAGGTTGAGGAAGGGAGTATAATCAACCTAGAGGAAGGGGGTGCCAGTGATGACACACAAATAACTGGCACTCATGTTGCCCCAGCAGCTGCAGCATACTGCCAAGTTGGCTCCAGTGGCGAGGAGATAGGGGGTGATGATGACAATGATGATGCGGTCACTGACTCCACCTGGGTGCCAGATCGAACAGAGGAATAAAGTGAGGAAGAGGGGGAGGAGGAGGCACAGCAAACACGAGGCACAACATCCTCTGTGACCAACCGTAGCACTAGCCAGTCCAAGGCATCACATGTCAGAGCTGCTCCGGTGCAGAGTGCTGTTGTCTCGAACACATGCAGGAACTCTGTTGTCTGGGAGTTCTTTAAGAAATGTGCAGTAGAGCGCAGCGTTGCTATTTGTAATCTATGTCAGATGAGGCTTAAGCGTGGGAAAGATACCGGACACTTGGGTACCACGTGCTTGAGGCGACATATGAATAAGTGCCACACATCCCGTTGGCGCAAAACTTTGCGTAGGTCCTCCTCCTCCTCATCTGTCTCTACCCCACTGTATGTCCTGCCATGTCATTGCCTACAACCTCCACCGACAGGGATGATGCTACAGTAATGGATGTACCAGGTCCTTCCTCATAATGTGACATCATCCCAATAGCTGAAGATTTACGCAGTCAGATTACGTTGCCGCAGCTGCTGCAGCGAAAGAAAAAATAGTCCCAACCATCCCCAAGCACAGCGTCTAAATGCCAGCTTAGCAAAATTACTCGCATTGCAGCTGCTGCCTTTCCAGCTGGTGGACTCTGCTCCCTTCCGTGAATTTGCTGAATGTGCTGTACCACAGTGGCAGGTTCCAAAACGCCATTACTTTTCACGCAAGGCCATTCCAGCACTATACCAGCACGTGGAAGACAATGTTATCGAGTCATTGGCAAAGGCAGTCAGCAGCAAGGTGCATGTGACTTTAGACACGTGGTCCAGCAAGCATGGACAGGGTCGTTACATTTCCTTCACGGCACACTGGGTAACTCTGATTGCAGCTGGGAGGGATCCAAGACGGGGCTCTGTGCTGGAGCTTGTTCATCCACCACGCCTCCAGAAAGCTGCTTGTATGAGGTCTGTCTGCTCCACCACCACCACCACCTCTTCCTCCTCCTTCTCTGTCTCTGGCGAAGTGGCAGTTAAAATGACACCTGACAGGGTCTACGCAATGGCTCAAGCAAAAAGATGCCATACTGTGCTTGAGCTGGTTTGTTTAGGGGACAGGAGCCACACCAGGTCAGAAATTTTGTCAGCTCTGCAGGGGCAGGTGCAGAGATGGTTAACACCACGCCAGCTTGAGCTGGGAATGATCGTCTGCGATAATGGCAGCAACCTTCTCTCCACCCTACGCAAGGGTAAATTGACGCATGTACCATGCCTAGCACACGTCCTAAATCTGGTGGTACAGCGTTTCCTAACCAAGTACCCAGGGCTGCCAGAGCTTCTCATCCAGGCCAGAAAAGTCTGCAGCCACTTCAGACGGTCATTCCCAGCAAGCGTTTGCCTGGCAGAAATTCAAAGAGAGTTCCACCTTCCCACAAACTGTCTGATCTGTGACATGCCCACCAGGTGGAACTCGACATTAGCAATGCTGCAGCGTCTGCACAAGCAGCAGAGGGCCATCAATGAGTACCTGTGTGAGTATGGCACAAGGACAGGTTCAGGTCATCTTGGTTTTTTTCCCCCCGCAGTGGCTGATGATCAAGGATGCATGCACTGTACTGTCACCATTTGAGGAGGCAACGAGGATGGTGAGCAGGGACAGTGCATGCATCAGTGACACAATTCCTTTAGTGTTCCTGCTGGAGCACACTCTGCAGGGAATTATAGATGTGGCTCTAGAGGCAGAGCAGCAGGAGGAAGAGGAGGCCTTCCCTAGCTCTCAAGGCCCCAGTCTTTCCGCAGACAGCATTCCAGCGGGTCCTACTCAGATCAGACAGGAGGAGGAATATTTAGGTAGTGGGGGCATTGAAGGTGGGGATTCCTCAAGGGAGGGTTTTGTGTGCCCAGAAACAGAAGGGCTAGTGCGTGGCTGGGAGGAGGAAGTGCACGATACGGTCATCCTCATTGACCAGGAAGACTCGGAAGCTAATGTCACCTCCAACCTACGCTGCATGGGCACCCTAATGATGCAAAGCCTGCTAAAGGACCCCAGGATTCGTGCTATCAAGGAGAGGGATCATTACTGGTTGGCAACCCTTCTTGATCCACGATACAAGGGTAAAGTTGCAGAGCTCATCCTGCCCGCACAGAGCGAGCACAGGATGAAAAAACTTGAGGACGCTCTAAAGCGACACTTGTGTAACACCTTTCCAGGCACTGGTAGATTACCAAGTGCTGACACACGTGCTTCTGAGGCTGCGGGTGATCAGAGGAATAGTGGTGAAGGCCAGGGCCGCTTGACTGATGCTTTTTTAAATTTTTTTAGTCCTCGATGCCCAGGGACGTCAAATGTAGGCACCCATTGCCAGCGTCTTCACCATATGGTGCAGGACTACCTAGGGGCAAGGGCAGACCTGGATACCTTTCCAGCAGATGATCCACTGGCTTACTGGGTGTTGAGATTGGATCACTGGCCAGAACTTAGCCAATATGCTATGCAGCTACTAGGTTGCCCTTCATCTAGCGTGCTTTCCAAAAGGACGTTCCGTGCCGCTGGAGGTTTTGTCACAGACAAAAGAGTGCGTCTGTCCACCGACTCTGTAGACCGGCTGACATTTATAAAAATGAATCAGTCCTGGATCAGCAGCTATCAATCCCCTGATGCCGAAGTAACGGAATAGATCGGGTATGTCTTCTGCATGCACAATACCTCCAGCACTGAACTCTTCCACAATACCACAAAAGGGTTATGGTGTGAATGCACTTGCTGCCATGAAAGGCACAATATTTGGCTGCACTGACGCCTGTGCCAGATTTATATCATTTAAATTTTTTGAACAGCAGGGTCCAACCCTGCACTCTTCCACAATACCACAGAGGGGTTACTGTATGATGATACTTGCTGGCCTGGCACCAAAGGCACAATATCTGGGTGCCAGTGGCGTAACTAGAAACCTGAGGGCCCCGGTGCAAGAATCCACGAAGGCCCCCCCCCAAAAAAATCGATGTATTTTTACTTATTTTTCACTGCAAAATAAAACAAAGATAGTATTGCCTAGGGATGCACCGATACCACTTTTTTTTTGTAAATAAAGGTTTTTATTTTAATTTTTCACAGCAAACAAAGATATACGAAAGTTGTACATGTATCAAAGTCATCAGCTCGCAGGCTGGGCGGTGGCATCATCATAAAACAACATGTATCTTTTACATTCGAGTTAGGAATCAGACTTAGAAGACTAAGTATCAGCATCAAGTCAGATTAACGTTATTGGGATCACGTGGAAAGGGTAAATTAAACTAAGACCAAAAAAAAAAAAAGGGGGTATTGGGGAGGGGGGAAATGGCCTGGGAATGTGGACAAATCCCTACTGGGCACAGAAACCATAAAACAGTGCATTCACTATACGTCAAGGGTAGAGACTAGAGCGTTTTAAGAAGGAATGTGGTCAGATACAACGTCACATTGGCTCAATTACAGTAACAAGGCACGAAATTCTGCTCCCCCCGATTGGAGGATCCAAGTACTCCAAATCTGAGTATATTGGGCCGTCATACCGTTCATTGAGTAGTACAGTTGTTCGACTCTATGGAGCTCTTCCATTTTAGAGAGCCAAAGATGCATGGGAGGGCTCACCCTTTGCTTCCAAAATAGGGGTATTAGACTTTTGGCAACATTCAGAATGCGGATACACACCGATTTTTTTTGTAGCCTGAAGTAGCGTAGTGTACATGATGTAATAGCATGGTGGCTGGTCGGAAGTCGGGGGGAGGTTCTATGAACAGTTGAGTGATTTTATGTATCTTTTCCCAATATAGGCGAATTACTGGACAAGACCACCATATGTGAAGTGCCGATCCCGGGCCTTCACCACAACGCCAGCACTCATCCGACATATCAGGAAACACGTGGCTAAGCTGTTCAGGGGTCTTATACCACAGGGATAGTAATTTATATGCCGTCTCCTGTGTTTTCGATGAGACCGAGCAGTGGTGTGTAAGGTCGCAGATTTTCCCCCATTGGGAGTCGGACAGAGTAGTTTCTAACATCATTTCCCAACTGCCCATAAACCTCAGCGGGGGGTTCTATTTGAGCGCTGGAGGAGTTCGTATAAATAGGACACGCCATGTGGCAGTAGGTCAGCTGTCATGCACTGTTTTTCAAATTCTGTTAGAGGGCGGGTCAGTTTTGTTCGTTGGGGTATAGATCTGATAAAGCTAGCAATCTGTTATCGGAAGTATCGTAGGAAAGTCACTGCCCTATCGCCCAGTATATCAGTAAGCGAGGCACGTTGTTGGTCTCGAAATACATCACGAATGCGCGGTGTTTGTGTTTGCAGCAAGTCTGTGACTATCGACGGGGTGTAAGACGTGGGCGTGGAGGTTTGGCATAACAACGGCGTAAGCGGCGATGGGTCGGAGGACAGGTCTAAAACACGCATTACTCGATGCCATATGCGTAGTGTAGCTGAGGTGTAATGTAGATCACGTACCCGGCATAGCCCTTGCAGTTTAGGCAGCCAAGGGAGGACAGTGAGGGGAATCCCAGCTTCGTCCTGTTCAACCACCCCCCACGCTTTGAGTTTGCGGGGTTTTGCCCATTCCAGAATACGCTGAAGGTGGCAAGCCGTATGGTACATCGTGAAGTCTGGTATGGCAAGCCCCCCCCGTGCTTTAGGTAGGGTAAGGATGGAAAATTTTAGCCTCGGTCGGGATCCCCTCCACACATAATTCGAGATCTGCGTCTGTAGGTCCCGAAAAAAGGTTCGCGGGAGGCATGGGCGTCCGCAGGATGGGGCAAGGGGGGGCGCTCGCCCCCTCCTAGAACTCCCCATCACTCACAGCACAGCCTGCAGCACATTTCATTGCAGGTTAACGCAATGATTTGCTGCAGGCTCCACCCAGTCTACCAGTGGCAGCTCTCTAAGGCCTCATGGCCGCCTAGCCCCTCCTACCAACAGACTGGCCCTAGGAGCAGGGCCCTCTTGGAAATTTGCGGGGGAAATCATTCAGCAGCAGGGCAGGCAGCATGTGGCTCTTAGGAGACTGCTCAGGCCCTGCTTACAGAGGATGCTGCTGTGCTTCTCCCTCCTCCGCTGCTGATTTCCACTGCTCCAGGCCGCCTCCAGGAAGAGAGCTGCCTCACGCCACTAAGTGGAGGTAAAATAGCCAAGGAGGGGGGGGGCAGTGATCTGCTAAACATGGCTGAGTGCTGTGGCAGATCTCCTGGAATCCCAAGGACAGAGAATCTCCTCTCCAGCAGCAGCAGCATGTGGTACTTGGTCACAGACAGTGCAGAGCCTTCACTGATTTACTGCCTCTTTCCCTGCTGTGTTGGTGGTGGGGGGGGGGCTCCCTGTCCCATGCAAAGATAAGGAAATCTACAGGGTGAGCTGAGAGGGGCTTAACATTCAGCTCTGACAGGTACTGTGTCTGCACTTAACGCTTTCCTTCCTGGCCTTCCTTGCCCCCTTATAATAAGGGATTATTAAATGGTCAATTCCTTCAAAACACATTGAGGGTCAGGAGTTTCCACTCCCCCTCGCTTTACACTGGTCACATATTTTATACAGTGGCGTAGCGTGGGGGGTTCCTCGGGGGCGGTCGCCCCGGGCGCAATTTTCTTAGGGGGCGCAAAATTTCAAGAGAAATTTGAACCACTAATATTTTCCAGCAGGGATCAGCAAGGCGTCTGTCAGTTTTGCCACACTAGCGGTGACTTGGCACTCAGCGTCCAGAAGGGAGGACCAGGACATAAAATTATGGTCCTGTCCCGACTCCTCCTTAACGCTGATATGAGTCACATGAAGCAGTGCAGCATTATTCAACGGAACACCCTGTACCACGCTTGTCAGTCCTCCTTGAAGCCCTGTTCCAGCCCCCCGCCGTTGGCAGCTCTGCAGCCACTGAACAGGAAGGAGGGAGGGAGGAGCCTGTCCTGCAGCACCTTTTAAATTTGGTCTCCACTAGGGTACTGGGAGGGAGTGACTTGGGGTACTTGGATAGAGAGTGAATGGAGGTATTGGGAGAAAGTGGGGGTACTGAGAGTGACTGGGTTACTTAGAGGGTGACTAGGGGTACTGGGAGAGAGTGACTGGGTATAGTGTGAGAGTGGACCTATGCTAGGGTATACTGGGACAGGGTGACTGGTAGCAGTGGCGTAGCGTGGGGCGGCATGTGTGTTTCATTTTTTTATTATATCAGTATTTTGTTAATATACAATACATGTGCTTGTGGGGTAAGGGGGTCAATACTCTACTGGTGGAAGGGAATCATGGTGTGTTACCATGTCCACAGGTTGGGGGGGCGCACAATTCTTGCCTTGCCCCGGGTGCTGACAACCCACGCTACGCCGCTGATTTTATATATTTATATTATCCAATGTGCATATCCCACACTTTCAGACACTGAAGCACCTGTACTATAACATCTGATGCTTTAATTGATGGTCTGTACAGTGTACAACACCACAGCATAGTAACACCCCTGGGTGTTTGTCTCCTGCTCAGTACCGCAGACTGTCAGCTTTATAGTCAAAGTTTTAATTTATTACTAAACTTTCATCAGGATCTGTGGAGCCGACAGTCTGCTGTACTGGAAATGAGACAGAGGATTTCTGCATAATGTGAGTATATTGCTATATCCACAGCACGTTTGACGCTGCCTGTCCGTCACTTTGTTTTTTTTAAATAAATAACACTGTTCTGCTTCGCTTTCCTAATGTCCCTCATTTTAAGAACGTCTCCATTCAGGGTGTGCAGGGGTCTTTTTAAAGGCTCCTCCATATATTCAGGGTGTGTGGGTGTCTTTTTAGGGGCTCCTCCATATATTCAGGGTGTGTGGGTGTGTTTTTAGGGGCTCCTCCATATATTCAGGGTGTGTGGGTGTCTTTTTAGGGGCTCCTCCATATATTCAGGGTGTGTGGGTGTCTTTTTAGGGGCTCCTCCATATATTCAGGGTGTGTGGGTGTCTTTTTAGGGGCTCCTCATATATTCAGGGTGTGTGGGTGTGTTTTTAGGGGCTCCTCCATATATTTAGGTGTGCAGGTGTATATTATAGGGCAGAATATGGATGTTATTAAAATTTTGCCTCCCCCTGGAAAATTTTCTGCGGACGCCCATGGCGGGAGGTCAATGGGAATCGTCTGAAAGAGGTATAAAATACGATGGAGTACATTCATTTTGATTGCCTGGACGCGACCCAGCCAAGAAATGTGCGGATAGTTCCAGGCCTTCAGATCCGTGAAGATAGTCGCGAGCATGGGCGCAAAGTTGTCTCTGAACATTAAAGTATGGTCAGAGGTCGACCAAATTCCCAGGTACTTAATTCTATCCTCGGCCCATTGGATCGAGACGTTTGGCCGTATGGATTGAGCCTTCGACCGCGGCATGGACACATTTAACAGGAAGGACTTGGCGAAATTTATTTTCAAATTGGAGAAGTTACCGTATACTTCAAAAGCTTTCAGTAAGTTGGGCAAAGTCGTTTCTGGGTAAGTCACGAAAAAAAGGAGATCATCCGCGAAAGCAGCTACCCTGTGCTCCGTCCGGCCAGTCCGGATCCCTCGGATGTCTGGGCTAGCCCTTACAGAGGACAGGAAGGGCTCCAATGCCAATACAAACAACAATGGGGAGAGTGGGCATCCCTAACCTAGTACCGTTCCTTATCTTAAAGGGTTCCGTATAGATCCCATTCACGCAAACCCGTGCAGTTGGATCCGAATATAGAGCCCGGATCCAGGTGCATAGATTAGGACCTAGACCAACCTGAGAAAGAGGTGCAAACAAGAATTCCCAGTTTACTCTGTCAAAGGCCTTCTCCGCGTCCGTAGAGAGGAGGAGAAGGCCTTCTCGTTGCCTCGTTGCCCTATGCATGATCGTCAGTGCCTGTATGGTGTTGTCTCGCGCCTCCCGCCCTGCCACAAATCCCACCTGGTCTTGGTGTATCAACCCCGGGACATAAGGTGTAAGTCGTGTGGCCAGGATCTTTGCATACAGTTTGAGATCGCAATTTAATAGGGAGATGGGGCGGTAGCTGTCGCACCGCTCAGCATCTTTACCTTCCTTAGGAATTAAAGATATGTTGGCCGCCTGAGTTTGGGACGGAATGGTGTGGCCTTCCAGAATGGCATTAAAAGCCACCAGGAATCTGGGGTAGAGAATTTTCGCAAATCGTTTATAATATTGCAGGGGTAGGCCATCTGGGCCTGGGCACTTGCCCGTTTTAGAAGATTTTACCGCGTCACTCAATTCTTCTATAGTTAAGGGTGCATCTAACAGTAGGGCAGTTTCAGGTGTCAGGCGTCGCGACATGTGTTGGGAGAGATGGGCATGAATCTTTTGCGAATGAAGTGTGCGTCCGTCTCCGGAGTGGGCAGGTCATATAGAGTCGTGAAGTAGGAACGAATCGTAGGGAGAATGCGGTGTGGTAGATGTTGTGTTTTGCCATGTGTGTCCCTGATTTTGGCAATGTACGTGGTCGAATGGCGGGCACGTAGCATACGAGCCAGCAGTCTCCCACTCTTGTCTCCATGAGCAAAGAAAAATGTCTTGGAACGTAAACAGTGTCGGTGATACGTGGAATTAAGAAGAGTGGCCAGTTCCCGGAGTAGGGTTGTCAAGTTGGTTAACTGGGCAGGGTCAAGGGATTCCTTATGTAAGGTCTCCAGGTTGTGAATGCGAGCTAAGAGATCGATTGTAGCTGCCTCCCTGTGTTTTTTTTGCTCTGACGCCTTACGAATATAAAACCCACGTATGACACATTTATGAGCTTCACAGATGGACAGTGGAGACACATCTGGCGTGTCATTGTCCTGAAAATATAGGGCTAGGGTCTGCTCACAGTCGTTTGAAGTCGGGGGGTCAGTCAGGAGGAATTCATTAAATCGCCAGGCTGGGACGGCAGGGCGATGCAGAGGGGAAAGAAGACGCATTGTGACCGGGGCATGGTCAGACCATGTCAAAGATCCAATCCGGACCGATTGTAAATCAGATAAATAATAGTGCGGTATAAAGAAATAATCCAGTCGAGAATAGATCTGCGCAGGGTGTGAAAAATAGGTGTAGTCTTTTTCCTCCGTGTGCATTGCCCTCCAACAGTCCACTAATCTGTGTGTATGCAACAATTTGGAGATAGAGCGAGTGACATGTGAAGGGACAGCTGAGCGTCCCGAGGACGTGTCAAGGCGGGGATCCAGTGGTACATTCAAGTCGCCCCCTAAAACTAGACAGCCCTCAGAGAACTCAGTGATGAGAGGAAGCAATTTGTTCATGAATCTATGTTGTCCCTTGTTCGGTGCGTAGAAGTTTGCAAAAGTATACTTGCGTCCCGCTATTTCTCCCTTTACCATTACATAACGGCCATCTTTGTCGGATAGAGTTGCTTGTTGGACAAAGGGGACAGATTTGTGAAATAAAATCGCCACGCCCTTAGATTTGGCCACCGCATTGTTACTAAAAAAGCCTATTGGGAACCAGGAGTTTGTGAGTCTCGGGGCTGCCCCTTCTCTAAAGTGTGATTCTTGGATAAACACCACTGAGGCACGTGCTTTCTGGAAATCACGTAGAGCCCCCGAACGTTTCTCAGGTATGTTTAGGCCACTGGCATTAATGGACATTAACATGAGAGGTTCCTGACGCACGGCCATTATTGAAGGATAGCGAAGGAGATCCCTAGGCCAACCCCCACTCCCACAGGAAGAGAACCGGGGATCTAAGGGAATGGGTAGTAAGTGGTAACTATATACACTCGGAGAGGCGGGGTTGACGGGGGCAGGAAGAATCCAACAGACCAACCAGTGGTCCGGGTATCCTGTCCACTTCACGTGTCAACCAACCTCGGTGGGGAGAACGTGACCTAGCGTTCGCGGGAACTAAACTCTATTTATGCATCGGGGCCTCCGCAGACCCCCCAAATAACACTGAATATCAATACAATAATACATTGAACGTTGTATGAGAAAAATAGAAAAGAAAAAGAATATTTCAAACCAGCAGGACCCGTCTCGTCCGAGAGTCCAAGGGAAGGCGCAACGAGCGATCCTCAAGCTTGGGCCCCATCTTCGGGGGGGGGAGGGAGAGAAAAAGTCCGTGTTCAAGACAGTTCGGATAAAATCCTAATCCAGATTCCACTCCCCCCCTGCAAAGAAAAGAAAAGAGAAAAATAATAATAAATATAACAAAGTCAAACCTTTGCGCAATTGAGTACCGGCGACAAGTGTCGCGGAGTTATATCAGAAAAAAGGTCAGCAAGACCGGGATCGCAGGCCTTGGGGTAGGTGTCTTTCCGGACCAAATCTGGGCGTTGGCCGGAGTGTGTAATAGAAAGGCGCGATAAGAGAAAAAAATAAAAAGAAGTCAAAAAGCCTTGCGAATTGGAAGTCCAGTGTTGGGAATGTAGGTCGTGGGTTGCTGTCAGCCTGTGTGGACTTTCAGCTTGAGCACGGAGTCTCACATCTGTGGCCCCGGTCCCTGGGCAGTTTGTTGACGGTCAAGGCGAGCACGCTGAGAAGGTGGCCGTGGTCGCGGCCTTCCGAGACCACCATTATACAGTGCCAGAGGGTCAGGCCACGTCAGTGAAATAGGTGGCAGTTGTAGCAGACGAGCCAGTTCTGGAAGATCTTCAGCCTCTTGTACCAAAAATTGGCCCGCAGGAGTCGTCACTGAGAGTCCCGTCGGCATTTGCCATCGATAGCGTATTTGTTGCGTGAGCAGGACACTAGTTAGCGGCTTGAATGCCCGCCTGTATGCTAGAGTAGCCGGAGCAAGCTCTGGGAATAGCTGCAGGTTCACACCCTCAAACGAGAATTCCGTAGTGACTCTAGCCTGGCGCAGAATTTCTTCCTTCAGGTCAAAGCGAGACAAGCAGCATATAACGTCCCGCGGGGGGCTGCCGGGGGGTCCCTTTGGTCGTAAGGCCCTGTGAGCCCGAAGAAGTCAATCTCAGATTGAGGCGACCTGTCAAGGAGGGCATTGAAGATATGCAGCAGCACTTGTTTCAGGGCAGAGGGTGAGTCCTCGGATTCTGGCAGACCTCTGAGCCGGAGGTTTTGGCGTCTGCCCCTATTGTCCAGATCTGTGAGGTGGAGAGCCATGCTTTGCATCTGTGAAGTGTGAACTTGTACAGCACGTGCAGTAGAACCAGCTTGCAAACGGAGAGTGTCACATTCCCCCTCCAAGTGAGTAACCTTTGCAGTTAAACCGTGAACCTCTGTGCGAATATGGTGCAGTTCTGACATAATGGTGGTGCTCAAATTTTCATTAGCAATTCGCAGGTCAGATTTAGTTGGGAGATTGTTCAGGATGGATCGCCAGTCAATCGTGGAAAGATGCCCGTTATTCCCAGGTCCCTGGGTGTTGGCAGACAAAAAAGAAGGGGTAGGCCGCAGAGAAGCCGGGGGCTCGAGTTGGGAGCTCTGCCCAGCTTGTGCAAGCGCTGCGGGGTAGGCCTCCGGCCTTATCTGGGAAGGCGGATTTTGAGAAACTATTTGGGCCTGCATTGTGTCTGGGGTAGCGCTCATCCAGTCCCCCTGTGAATTGAGGTCCATAGCAGCCGGGGACGTTGTGGGTTCGGGCGCCAGGGTAGGCCGCGGTGAAGCCGGGGCCTCCAGTAATTCGTGCTGCCCAAATCGAGCGTGCGCTTCCGGCCCATCGGCGTGGTCTGATTGTGGGGTGAAAAATTGCCGCAGGGGAGTCGCTGGAGCGCCGCGATTTTTCTCCCCTTGCCTCTGGACACCTGTTGCCTTACTTAATTTGCCCATTTCGGAGTCCGCTGGATGCCTAATACGTTCTGGTGGGGGAATCTGCGGAGGAGCTC
>RXON01002140.1:0-13614 GCA_009667805.1 Leptobrachium leishanense | reverse complement strand
GCGCCTCTCTGCAGTATAATTAATGCAGCATATGAATCCACACAATCTGGGAAGTGCCTTTCTGCAGTATAATTAATGCAGCATATGAATCCGCACACTGCTGGGAAGCGCCTCTCTGCAGTATAAACTCATGCAGCATATGAATCCACACACTGCTGGGAAGCGCCTCTCTACAGTAGAATTAATTTAGCATATGAATCCACACACTGCTGGGAAGCGCCTCTCTGCAGTATAATTAATGCAGCATATGAATCCACACACTGCTGGGAAGCACTCTCTGCAGTATAATTAATGCAGCATATGAATCCCAAACACTGCTGGGATGCACCTCACGCGGTATAATTAATGCAGCATATGAAGCCACACACTGCTGGAAGCGCCTCTCTGCAGTATAATTAATGCAGCATATGAATCCAGCATCACTCTGCTCAGACAAGCACTCTCTGCAGTATAATTAATGCAGCATATGAATCCAACACTGCTGGGAAGCACCTCTCTACAGTATAATTAATGCAGATATGAATCCACACACTGCTGGGAACGCGCCTCTCTGCAGTATAATTAATGCAGCATATAAAAACGCACACTGCGGGAACTTCCAGCAGTGTGCGGATTCATATACTGCATTAATTAGATTTCATAAAAACAAAAAACTAACTGATCAAAAAATGAAACTATCCAATCATAATAAGATCTAGAGAGGTGCTTCTCCAGAAGTGTGTGGATTCATATGCTGCATTAAATATACAGGCGAGAGGGCTTCCCCGCATTGTGTGGATTCACATGCTGCATAATTATAACTGCAGAGAGGCGCTTCCCAGCAGTGTGTGGATTCATATGCTGCATTAATTATCTGCAGCAGAGAGGTGCTTCAGCAGTGTGTGGATTCATATGCTGCATTAATTATACTGCAGAGGGCGCTTCCCGCATTGTTGTGGATTCATATGCTGCATTAATTATACTACAGAGAGGTGCTTCCCTGCAGTGTGTGGATTCATATGCTGCATTTAATTATACCAGAGAGGTGCTTCCCCGCAGTGTGTGGATTCATATGCTGCCTTAATTAATACTGCAGAGAGGCGCTTCCCAGCAGTGTGTGGATTCATATGCTGCATTAATTATACTGCAGAGAGGCGCTTCCCAGCAGTGTGTGGATTCATATGCTGCATTAATTATACTGCACAGAGGCGCTTCCCAGCAGTGTGTGGATTCATATGCTGCCTTAATTATACTGCAGAGAGGCGCTTCCCAGCAGTGTGTGGATTCATATGCTGCATTAATTATACTGCAAGAGAGGCGCTTCCAGCAGTGTGTGGATTCATATGCTGCATTAATTATACAAGACAGAGGCGCTTCCCAGCAGTGCGCGGATTATATGCTGCATTAATTATACTGAGAGAGGCGCTCTATCCCAGCAGTGTGGATTCATATGCTGCATTAATTATACCCCAGAGAGTGCTTCCCAGCAGTGTGTGGATTCATATGCTGCATTAATTATACTGCAGAGAGGAGCTTCCCAGCAGTGTGTGGATTCATTGCTGCATTAATTATTACTGCAGAGAGCGCTTCCCAGCAGTGTGTGGATTCATATGCTGCATTAATTATACTGCAGAGAGGCGCTTTCCAGCAGTGTGTGGATTCATATGCTGCATTAATATACTGTAGAGAGGCGCTTCCCAGCAGTGTGTGGATTCATATGCTGCATTAATTATACCGCAGAAAGAAAGGCGCTTCAGCAGATGTGTGGATTCATATGCTGCATTAATTATACTGCAGAGAGGCGCTTCCAGCAGTGTGTGGATTCATATGCTGCATTAATATATCGCAGAAAGGCGCTTCCCAGCAGTGTGTGGATTCATATGCTGCATTAATTATACTGCAGAAAGGCGCTTCCCAGCAGTGTGTGGATTCATATGCTGCATTAATTATACTGTAGAGAGGCGCTTCCCAGCAGTGTGTGGATTCATATGCTGCATTAATTATACTGTAGAGAGGCGCTTCCCAGCAGTGTGTGGATTCATATTGCTGCATTAATTATACCGAGAAAGGCGCTTCCCAAGCAGTGTGTGGATTCATATGCTGCATTAATTATACTGCAGAGAGGCGCTTCCAGCAGTGTGTGGATTCATATGCTGCATTAATTACTTCAGAAAGGCGCTTCCCAGCAGTGTGTGGATTCATATGCTGCATTAATTATACTGCAGAAAGGCGCTTTCAGCAGTGTGTGGATTCATATGCTGCATTAATTATCCGCAGAAAGGCGCTTCCCAGCAGTGTGTGGATTCATATGCTGCATTAATTTACGCAGAAAGGCGCTTCCCAGCAGTGTGTGGATTCATATGCTGCATTAATTATACTGCAGAAAGGCGCTTCTCAGCAGTGTGTGGATTCATATGCTGCATTAATTATACCGCAGAAAGGCGCTTCTCGCAGTGTGTGGTTCATATGCTGCATTATTAATTATACCGCAGAGAGACGCTTCCCAGCAGTGTGGTGGATTCATATGCTGCATTAATTATACCGCAGAGGCGCTTCCCAGCAGTGTGTGGATTCATATGCTGCATTATTATACCGCAGAGGCGCTTCCCAGCAGTGTGTGGATTCATATGCTACATTATTATATACTGCAGAGAGGTGCTTCCCAGCAGTGTGGTGGATTCATATGCTGCATTAATTATACTGCAGAGAGGCGCTTCCAGGTGTGTGGATTCATATGCTGCATTAATTATACTGCAGAGAGGCGCTTCCAGCAGTGTGTGGATTCATATGCTGCATTAATTATACTGTAGAGAGGCGCTTCCAGCAGTGTGTGGATTCATATGCTGCATTATTATACCGCAGAAAGGCGCTCCCAGCAGTGTGTGGATTCTGCTGCATTAATTTGCTGCATGTAGAGTTAGCTGACTGATCCCAGCAGTGGATTTCATATGCTGCATTAATCATTATACCGCGTCAGAAAGCGCAGCTCCCTTCAGCTTGTGTGGATTCATATGCTGCATTAATTATACTGCAGAAAGGCGCTTCTCAGCAGTGTGTGGATTCATATGCTGCTTAATTATTCCTGCAGACGCAGATAGGCGATTTACCTGCAGAGAACTTCCAGTGTGTGGTTCATATGCTGCATTAATTTTATACTAGACAAGAGCGCTTCCCAGAGTGTGCGGATTCATATATGCTGCATAAATTATACCGCAGAAGGCGCTTCCCAGCAGTGTGTGGAATTCATATGTGCATTAATTAATCCTACAGAGAGGCGCTTCCCAGCAGTGCTGTGGATTCATAGCTTGCATTATTATACTGCAGAAAGGCCGCTTCTCAGCAGTGTGTGGATTCATATGCTGCTTAATTATACTGGCAGAGAGGTGCTTCCCAGCAGTGTGTGGATTCATATGCTGCATTAATTATACTACAGAGAGGCTTCCCAGCAGTGTGTGGATCTCATATGCTGCATTAATTATATACCCGCAGAAGGCGCTTCTCAGCAGTGTGTGGATTCATATGCTGCATTAATTATACTGCAGAAAGGCGCTTCTCAGCAGTGTGTGATTCATATGCTGCATTAATTATATTCGCAGAAAGGCGCTTCTCAGCAGTGTGGTGGATTCATATGCTGCATTATTATACCGCAGAGAGACGCTTCCAGCAGTGTGTGGATTCATATGCTGCATTAATTATACAGCAGAGGCGCTTCCAGCAGTGTGTGGATTCTATGCTGCTTATTAAATATACCGCAGAGGCGCTTCCAGCAGTGTGTGGGATTTCATATGCTACATTAATTATACTGCAGAGAGGTGCTTCCCAGCAGTGTGTGGATTCATATGCTGCATTAATTATACTGCAGAGAGAGGCGCTTCCGCAGTGTGTGGATTCATATGCTGCATAATTATAACATACTGCAGAGAGGCGCTTCCCAGCAGTGTGTGGATTCATATGCTGCATTAATTATATACTGTAGAAGGCGCTTCCCAGCAGTGTGTGGATTCATATGCTGCATTAATTATACCGCGAAAGGCGCTTCCAGCAGTGTGTGTGGATTCATATGCTGCATTAATTATACTGCAGAGAGGCGCTTCCCAGCAGTGTGTGGATTCATATGCTGCATTAATTATACCGCAGAAAGGCGCTTCCCAGCAGTGTGTGGATTCATATGCTGCATTAATTATACTGCAGAAAGGCGCTTCTCAGCAGTGTGTGGATTCATATGCTGCATTAATTATACGCAGAAAGGCGCTTCCCAGCAGTGTGGTGGATTCATATGCTGCATTAATTATACTGCAGAAAGGCGCTTCCAGCAGTGTGCGGATTCATATGCTGCATTAATTATACCGCAGAGAGGCGCTTCCCAGCAGTGTGTGGATTCATATGCTGCATTAATTATACTACAGAGAGGCGCTTCCCAGCAGTGTGTGGATTCATATGCTGCATTAATTATACTGCAGAGAGGTGCTTCCCAGCAGTGTGTGGATTCATATGCTGCATTAATTATCCGCAGAGAGGCGCTTCCCAGCAGTGTGTGGATTCATATGCTGCATATAATTATCTACGAGAGGCGCTTCCCAGCAGTGTGTGGATTCATATGCTGCATTAATTATACCGCAGAGAGGTGCTTCCCAGCAGTGAGTGGATTCATATGCTGCATTAATTATACTACAGAGAGGCGCTTCCCAGCGTGTGTGGATTCATAATGCTGCATTAATTATACGCAGGAGGGGTGCTGTCCAGCAGTGAGTGGATTCATATGCTGCATTAATATATACTACAGGAGAGGCGCTTCCCAGCAGTGTGTGGATTCATATGCTGCATTAATTATACCGCAGAAAGGCGCTTCTCAGCAGTGTGTGGATTCATATGCTGCATTGAAACCTATGGGTTAAAAAGCCTTGTTTCTTTAAAAATGATGAAATGATCCGAATCACCGTATGATCCAAATCACCGAATCGATCAGAAATTTCGGATTGATCTGAAATTTTCAGATAGTCGATATTTCGTTTTCAGAAATGCTCCCGAAATACAAAAATGGCAAATTTCTTCCGAAATTCAATTTGGAACAAAACGAATTGCACATCTCTATCTACAGGAGGTGGTGTATATACATTATAGAATGGGGAATTTTGGGAACCAGGAGAGGTGGAGGAAAACAATCAGATAACATGTAATGCTGGATGTCTCGGGATGGTGGATGGACACAGGAGAAAAAGTCGGGTCTGTAGGAAGTTGAACAGAACGGGGAATATTATGAAACCAGACGAGCTGGGAGGATTTGGGAAAGGTGAGAAACTCATGAAGGTGACATAATGGAGTAATGGAAGATCTCAGGAACTAGTGGACGTGGAGGGACGTTACTGTTTTGTTATTCGGTGTATTCTCGGATTCAGGGTTTGGTTTTTGTGTTTGTTGATGTGACAGCGGATAATATGTTTATACAGTCAGCAGCGCACACAATGCATTGCTTCATGTCACCATGTACGTTAATAACCACCCTCCTACAATATCATGACTCACATATTTACGCCATTAACCCCTTATGGAAATCAGGAGAAACCGAGACGCAGTCTGACAATGTCACGGAATGGCCCAGCACCCTCAGCCAGGGGCGGTGCACAGTGACAATGGTGACTATGGACACTCGGGTGTGGTGGCACGCACCTAGTTTTTTAAGTACTTATTTAGATGTGATTATTGTGTGGTGTAATAAAGTGTTCCCCGTTGGTTTATTGCGTAATGTATTTTCCCTTTGTTGCCTTGCTCGCCGCCATTTTCCGATCACCTTGTGGCGCAGTTCAGAATCTTCGATTCGTAAAATGGCCGATTCGGACCATCCGGTCCGAATTGGCGACTCCCTGAAGGCCAAGGGCCAATGGGTCCTGGGAGGGCGGGCAAGGAGTCCCATTGTATTCTAATGTATGTGAAGTTGATAAATGCTTGAACCGTGCATAATAAAGGCAGATTTTTCAGTGCATCCAGCTTTGACTGATGTGTCTTTGTCTCCGCCGTACTTTCGCATCTGAGCGTCCCCCGCGATCTCAGGGTACGGTGACCACCACGATACGATCCGAATCGAGCGCTCTGCCCCTGCATCGTGTATCAGGGCAGAGGCGCTGCGTATGAAGATTCGGTTCCCAGATTGCTTGGCAGAGATCCGAACCGAAGGGCGCGGCCGTGTACCGCGCTCCGGTATTGCGAGGGATTGCGGTAAGATCCGAATCCCTCGCCCATCCCGGCAGATCCGAAGATTCCTTCAGTCCCGATCCGATCCGAACAGGCATCCGCTTGAGATCCGACTATTTACCCGCACCGAGATCGGAAACGTTTCCCGCAAGATCCGAAACGTTTCCCACATCCGATACGAATATTTCTCCGCGGCAGAACCGATCTCCACGGACGTCCCACACCCGCAAGGTCAGTGAGCCAGCTGCTCAGAGACGCTGAGTGCTGTATGGCTCAGTGGTCGGACTGGTTCTAGGCAGGGGTCCCCTCCACCGCCCGCTAACCCCTTCCCGGGGTCACGCCAGGCCGCACGAGACGCCGAGTGCGCGTCACTCGGTAGTCGGGCCAGCGGTAAGCGACGGGGTCACGCAGATAGAGCACACCCGCAGGCGGAACAACATCTCCATTCCGTCATAGACAATATTATGGGATGTCCTGTCACATGAAACTTGATGGTTACATAATGAATTTATTTGGCAGTAACGAGCCATAATTCGGGTCACTCCAATGCAAGATAACACATCTTCTGCCAAATCCCCATGCAGCTCATATGCCGGACCAGCCAGGAGCGGGAAAATAGGTCAAGGATTTTCTAAATATATATATATATATATATCGGTATATACAATGGAAAAAATGTTTTGGTTCTAGTTGTTATCATTTCCTTGTTTAATTTAGCTTGAAAATCTGTTAGTTTGTTGGAAATGCACTTTAAGGCTGGGGTCAGAGCAGCGCACTTTTAACGTGCGTTCTGGCGCACATAATTACGGCCGCACTAGCAGCAGATGACGGGCAATGACGGCCAATATACGATGTACGGCCGCACAAAAGTCCGGCCGTGCAGCGCAAGTGGAATTTGAACGCATTTTTCTGAGAACGCTGAACCGCTAGTACTGACGTACTGAGTGCGCAGCTGCGGCATAGCGGTGTGTGTGCGTGATTAGGAGATGTCAGACGCTGCTAATGTCCAGCCTACATAACGTCCAGACGCAAAAAGAGTTTTATTGATGATCCGTGCAAAATCACGCCCGAAAATGCGCGTCGTCTGACCGTTTTTGCGCATTCCGTGAAAAAATACGTCAATGCGTTCGGACGCACTTTTTCACGTTCGCGGGGAAAAATGCTTTCGTCTGACCCTAGCCTAATTCAGCAACGTTTTATCCGGCTCACATTGACTTATTATTTAAGGTGGGATGCTCCATTGTAGGAAATATAAACAACAGTTTGATAAAAAAAATAGCATTCTGCGATAAAATTGGACAAATAGAATGATGTAAATTTGCTAATTTTCTATTTTTCATGTACTAGATCTGCGCTATCAGCATACAGGCAGAAATAGCTTCGGTGTCAAATGCAGTAAATGTGCTGCAGACAGATAATAAAATGGTGAGATTTCCTGCTTACACGGTATGACGGAATGGAGATGTTGTTCCGCCTGCGGGTGTGCTCAATCTGCGTGACCCCTTCGCTTACCGCTGGCCTGACTACCGAGTGACGCGCACTCGGCGTCTCGTGCGGCCTGGCGTGACCCTGGGGAAGGGTTAGCGGGCGGTGGAGGGGACCCCTGCCTGGAACCAGCCCGACCACTGAGCCATACGGCACTCAGCGTCCCGAGCAGCTGGCTCACTGACCTTGTGGGTGTGGGACGTCCGTGGAGATCGGATCTGCCAGCCACGGAGGAATCTTCGGATCTATTGTGGAAACGTTCGGATCTTGCGGGAAACGTTTCCGGACGCGGTGCGGGTAACTTTTCGGATTCTCAATGGAGGAATGACCTTTCGGATCGGATCGGCTGAAAGGAACTTCGATCTGGCAGAAAGGGCGAGGGATTCGGATCTTCCCGCAATCCCTCGCAACACCGTAGCGAGGTACGCGGCCGCCCCGCCCTCGGGTTCGGATCTCCGTCCTCTCTGAGAACCGAATCTTCCTGCGCTGCGCCTCTGCCTGCTACTCGATGCAGGCACAGAGCGCTCGCTTCGGTTCGTACCTGGATGGACACCGTGCCCTGAGATCGCGGGGGACTCTCAGATACGAAATTACGGTGGAGAAATAAGTCACACCAGTCAAAGCTGAATGCACTGCAGGAACTCCCTTTATTGTTTACAGTCCAAGCATTTATTACCTCTGCACACAATTAGAATACAATGGGACTCCTTGCCCGCCCTCCGGGACCCATTGCGCCTTGGCCTTCAGGGAGTCGCCAATTCGGACCGGATGGTCCGAATCGGCCATTTTGCGATCCGAACCGGATGGTTCGGGATCGGCCATTTTCCGAATCGAGAAATTCTTAACTGCGCCACAAGGTGATCGGAAAATGGCGGCGAGCAAGGCAAAAAGGGGAATACATTACACAATAAACCAACGGGGAACACTTTATTACACCACACCATGATCACATCTAATAAAAATACTGGTAAAACTGGGTGCGTGCCACCGCACCCGAGTGTCCATAGCCACCACGGTCACTGCACCGCCCCTGGCTGCGGGTGCTGGGCCATTCCGTGACACACGGGGTCTGCATTATCAGCATAATGGCAGATACAGTAAATGTGCTGCAGACAGATGGTTAGATCTCCTGCTTATGGAGATTTGTAGTGATCAGAATGAGATTATTAGCAATGCAATATCTGTATTTGCTGCATAATGCCTGTGTATGGCAATTACAGCAACACCTTGTATCTGTATGTGCTGCATAATGCCTGTGTATGGCAATTACAGCGACACCTTGTATCTGTATGTGCTGCATAATGCCTGTGTATGGCAATTACAGCAACACCTTGTATCTGTATGTGCTGCATAATGCCTGTGTATGGCAATTACAGCCAACACCTTGTATCTGTATGTGCTGCATAATGCCTGTGTATGGCAAAAACAGCAACACCTGTATCTGTATGTGCTGGATAATGCCTGTGTATGGCAATTACAGCAACACCTTGTATCTGTATGTGCCGCATAATGCCTGTGTGTGGCAATTACAGCAACACCTTGTATCTGTATGTGCCGCATAATGCCTGTGTATGGCAATTACAGCAACACCTTGTATCTGTAATGTGCCGCATAATGCCTGTGTATGGCAATTACAGCAACACCTTGTATCTGTATGTGCTGCATAATGCCTGTGTGTGGCAATTACAGTAACACCTTGTATCTGTATGTGCTGCATAATGCCTGTGTATGGCAATTACAGCAACACCTTGTATCTGTATGTGCCGCATAATGCCTGTGTATGGCAATTACAGCAACACCTTGTATCTGTATGTGCTGCATAATGCCTGTGTGTGGCAATTACAGCAACACCTTGTATCTGTATGTGCCGCATAATGTCTGTGTGTGGCAATTACAGCGACAGCTTGTATCTGTATGCGCCGCATAATGCCTGTGTATGACAATTACAGCAACACCTTGTATCTGTATGTGCTGCATAATGCCTGTGTATGGCAATTACAGAAACACCTTGTATCTGTATGTGCTGCATAATGCCTGTGTATGGCAATTACAGCAGCACCTTGTATCTGTACTGTACAGGGATTTACACTCATTATAACCCCCTGAATCTTATCCCTGTACAGTAGCGACTGACCCCACAGCATTCTGACCTTACAGTATTCTGCCTAATCCCTGGCTGCTGGAATGCGGCAGTTAAGTTTGTGGAGCTTTTTGTGACAGTTAAGGCTGGGGTCAGATGAGCGTACTGATTGCGCACCATAATGGAAGCAAATGTTATGGGTGCGATTGTGGTTACATTGCATCAGTTAGTTTTGACTGATGTTGAGAAAAATAAAAAAAGCTGTAACGGGTTTCTCTACGTCCCTGTAGCTTTTTCACGTTGATGCCATTTTGGCGTCCGTTACAACATGCGTTGCCCACCCGTGAAAAAGTGCTCACGTGCTGCTTGTGTTGTTCTCTATTGACTCCTTTGGAAAGCTACAATGGACAGCAAATATTGCGGTCAGACGGATGTGAAACGTGCGCTCGTCTGACCCCGGCCCAAGGTGGGAATGCTCCATAGCCGGATTAAGATACAACCGGGACCTACACAGGTCACCAGTTTGGGACACCCCTCTTCACTGTTGCTGCCCTGTGTATGTGTGCACTGTACAGCAATAAAACTCAAAGTAATGTGCGTTGTGTATGAGCGCATCACAGATTCCACAGCAATAAAACTCACAGTAATGTGTGGTGTCTATGAGCGCATCACAGAATCCACAGCAATGTGACTCACAGTAATGTGCAGTGTGTATGAGCGAATCACAGATCTCCAAAGCAATAAAACTCACAGTAATGTGCGGTGTGTAGGAGTGTATCATAGAATCCACAGGAATAAAACTCACTGTGTGTAGAGCTATGACTCTTAATGAAGATGGTTACAGAGGGGAAGAAAAAGGAAGGTTACGTTTAAAGAATCAAAGCTGTGACCCGTGTGATGACAAAGTAATATTCAGGCTGTGAAACCATGAGGGTCTCGGAGGCTTTAACCGATAAATGCCACTTTAGGGGTCTGAAAGTATTTGCCTCAGCCTCTATATCCCCTATGTATCCCCATCCTCTATATCCCCTATGTATCCCCATCCTCTATATCCCCCTATCTATCCCCCAGCCTCTATATCCCCTATGTATCCCCCATCCTCTATATCCCCCTTTGTATCCCCCAGCCTCTATATCCCCTATGTATCCCCATCCACTATATCCCCCTATGTACCCTCACCCTCTATATCCCCCTATGTATCCCCCAGCCTCTATATCCCCTATGTATCCCCCATCCTCTATAACCCCCTATGTATCCCCATCCACTATATCCCCCTATGTACCCTCACCCCTATATCCCCTAAGTATCCCCAATCCTCTATATCCCTATGTATCCCTATCCTCTATATCCCCTATGTATCCCCCACCATCTATATCCCCTATGTGTCCCCCATCCTCTATATCCCCTATGTGTCCCCATCCTCTATATCCCCTATGTGTCCCCATCCTCTCTATCCCCTATGTATCCCCCACCATCTATATCCCCTATGTGTCCCCATCCTCTATATCCCCTATGTGTCCCCATCCTCTATATCCCCTATGTGTCCCCATCCTCTATATCCCCTATGTGTCCCCATCCTCTATATCCCCTATGTGTCCCCATCCTCTATATCTACTGTCGTCCCCATACCTCTATATCCCCCTTTGTATTCCCCATCCTCTATATCCCCCTATGTATCCCCCCTCTATATTCCCCCTATGTATCCCCCCTCCTATATCCCCCTATGTCCCCATCCCCTATTATACCCCTGATCCCCCCTCTATACCCCCTACTGTATCCAGCCTCTATATTCCCCATGTATCCCCACCCTCTATATCCCCTTTGTATCCCCCATCCTCTATATCCCCCTATGTATCCCCACCCTCTATATCCCCCTATGTATCCCCCAGCCTCTATATCCCCCTATGTATCCCCACCCTCTATATCCCCTTTGTTATCTCCCATCCCTATATCCCTATTGTAACTCCATCCCCTATATCCCCCTATGTAATCCCCATTCTATATTCCCATGTATCCCACCCTCTATATCCCCTTTGTATCCCCCATCCTCTATATCCCCTATGTAATCCCATCCTCTATATCCCCCTATGTATCCCCATCCTCTATATCCCCCTATGTATCCCCCCTCCTCTATATCCCCTATGTATCCCCATCCTCTAATATCCCCCTATGTATCCCATCCCTCTATTCCCCTATGTATCCCCATCCTCTATATCCCCCCTATGTATCCCCATCCCTCTATTTATCCCCCCCTATGGTATCCCCATTCCTCTATATCCCCCATGTATCCCCCATTCACTATATCCCCTATGTATCCCCATCCTCTATATATCCCCCTATGTATCCCCATCCACTCATATCCCCCTATGTATCCCCATCCTCTATATCCCCCTATGTATCCCCATCCCTCTATATCCCCCTATGTATCCCCCATCCTCTATATCCCCTATGTATCCCCATCCTCTATATCCCCCTATGTATCCCCATTCACTATATCCCCCTATGTATCCCCATCCTCTATATCCCCCTATGTATCCCCATCCTCTATATCCCCTATGTATCCCCATCCTCTATATCCCCCTATGTATCCCCCATCCTCTATATCCCCCTATGTATCTCCATGTATCCTCCCCAGGTGAGAGGATGATTTGGGGGCTGTGTCCAGATGAAGTGATTGGGGGGGGCTGTGTCCAGATGAAGTGATGGGGGGGCTGTGTCCAGATGAAGTGATTGGGGGGGCTGTGTCCAGATGAAGTGATTGGGGGGGATGTGTCCAGGTGAAGTGATGGGGGGGGCTGTGTCCAGATGAAGTGATTGGGGGGTGCTGTCCAGATTAAGTGATTGGGGGGATGTGTTCCAGGTGAAGTGATGGGGGGGGCTGTGTCCAGATGAAGTGATTGGGGGGGCTGTGTCCAGATTAAGTGATTGGGGGGGATGTGTCCAGGTGAAGTGATGGGGGGGGGGCTGTGTCCAGATGAAAGTGATGGGGGGCTGTGTCCAGATGAAAGTGATGGGGGGGGCTGTGTCCAGTGAAGTGATTGGGGGGGCTGTGTCCAGATTAAGTGATTGGGGGGGATGTGTCCAGGATGAAGTGTGGGGGGCTGTGTGTCCAGTGAAGTGATGGGGGGGGCTGTGTCCAGATGAAGTGATGGGGGGGGCTGTGTCAGATGAAGTGATGGGGGGGGCTGTGTCCGAATGAGTGATTGGGGGGCTGTGTCCAGATGAAGTGTTGGGGGGGATGTGTCCAGATGAAGTGATGGGGGGGGCTGTGTCCAGATGAAGTGATTTGGGGGATGTGGTCCAGGTGAAGTGATGGGGGGGGGGCTGTGTCCGATGAAGTGATGGGGGGGCTGTGTCGCAGAATGAAGTGATGGGGGGGGCTGTGTCCAGATGAAGTGATTGGGGGGGATGTGTCCAGATGAAGTGATGGGGGGGCTGTGTCCAGGTGAAGTGATGGGGGGGGCTGTGTCCAGATGAAGTGATGGGGGGCTGTGGTCCAGGTGAAGTGATGGGGGGCGGCTGTGTCCAGATGAAGTGATGGGGATGTGTCCAGGTGAAGTGATGGGGGGCGCTGTGTCCAGATTAAGTGAATGGGGGGGCTGTGTCCAGATTGAAGTGATGGGGGGGCTGTGTCCAGGTGAAGTGATGGGGGGGCTGTGTCCAGGTAAGTGATGGGGGGGCTGGTCCAGGTGAAGTGATGGGGGGGCTGTGTCCAGAATGAAGTGATGGGGGGATGTGTTCCACGTGAAGTGATGGGGGGGGCTGTGTCCAGGTTAAGTGATTGGGGGGCTGTGTCCAGATGAAGTGATGGGGGGGCTGTGTCCAGATGAAAGTGATGGGGGGATGTGTCCAGGTGAAGTGATGGGGGGGCTGTGTCAAGG
>RXON01002139.1:0-57501 GCA_009667805.1 Leptobrachium leishanense | reverse complement strand
TTATCCTTTCTCTGGGCCTATTCTGAGGCATGGGCCTGGAGCTGCTGCTCCATCTGCCCCTATGTTAATCCGGCCCTGCAGGCAGTGCTTCTTGAAACCAGTAAACCCAAAACTGGTGTGTGTTTTTAAAGGGCAGGACAGCTTTCAGCAACACATCCAATAATAATCACACTGATTGGACTCAAGGGTGGCTCACTACTGGCTCCAATTAGCTCTTGGAGAAGTCATTAGGCTAGGGGTTCACATACTTTTTCCACCCTGCACTGTGAATGTTTACATGTTCTGTTCAATAAAAACATATAATGTTTGTGTCGTATTATTTTAAGCAGACTGTGTTTTTCAAATTGTTGTGACTTAGATGAAGATCAGAGACATTTTATGACCAATTCATGCAAAACTCCACGTAATCCCAAAGGGTTCACATACTTTTTCTTGCCTCTGTATATATACAATGCCCTTATTAACCCAATTATTGGCTGAAAATGAATCTATAAGATAGTTCAGCACATTCATGGAGACAATAGGAAGGACCCCGTTTCCTAGTTTAGAATTTGTTTTAAATGTGTACCAAAAGGGTAATATATGTTTTAATGAAGTAATTTCCATGTTTCTAATCAATGCTCTAGAATATGGTTCCTTAAGCCAAAAAATAGAAGCCGCGTCCTTATAAGGGGTAATTTTAGGGAGTTCCAGGTCGTACCAACTTTCACTTGACTCAAGAGCCATAGAATTACAAGCATGAAAAAGATGATATGTCTGGGAATAGTCCCTTATAATTGCGACCCCTAGCCCCCCATTTTACCTTTTTCTGCAAAGCAAGGCTTGTTTTATTCTAGGGGCTTTCTCTCCCAGATAAACTTTGAATCATTTGACACCAGCTCAATGGTAACTTCATGGCTATCAATGTTAATATATATGTTAATTTGGGCAATACATATGACTTAACCGTATTGATTCTGCCTAGCCAGGATATAGCACGGTTTCTTCATCAGTTTAACCCCTTAAGGACGGGAGTAATTTTACAACTTCGGCGCTGTTTCTGAAGTAGAAGTTTGCTGAGCTCATTTTGACCATTTTTAAGTCACGTATTCTTATACCACCCAGACAAATTATATATCGTTCTTTCCGTCAGACTCGGCAGATTAATAATATATCATTATTATATGTATAACAAAAAATGTAAAAAAATGTGAATTTTCAATAAAATTTCAATCTTCCACAGTGTGTAAAGTGTTTTTTTTTTTAAATTTTATTATCCGAGGCTCTGCGGTCATATTCTATTGGGTAGATTTGTTAAAAAAATTAGAACGGGGAACCCATTTTTTTTTTTGGGGAGAAATTGCGGGATTTTAGCTAAACCCCCCAAAAAAAAAATCATTAGTGAAGCATCATTGTTCACATTATAATTGAAATGTGAACAATAGCGCTGCATTAAAAAAACAATTTTTTTTTATTATTATATTTATAATTTTTTATTATTTAATTTATTATTTTTTTATTATTTTTATTTTTACTTTTTTTACACTTATTTTACTTTTACCATGGTCATGTTTGATATCATTGGAAAGGCCATGCTCTGGCCTTTCCAGAAATATCAGCCATGACCCCCTAGCTGCCACCGATCAGGAGATAAAGGGTTTCAAAGAACCCCCCTATCTCCTGCAAGGGATTTCCATAGGAAATCCCTTTGCAGCTAGGGGGTTCCCGGTTAACTGACATCATCGCGCATGGCGCGATGAGTCAGTTGACCGGGGGGGTGACCCAGAGGTGGGGGCTGCCATCCAAGATGGCGGCCCCCACCGGAAATAGACCGCGAACGGGCACAAATTAGTGCCCGGTCGCGACCTGGCAACTAAGGGGTTAACCCCCCATACATCGCTGGAAAGGTCAGGCTGTGACCCTTCCAGCGATTCTGGCCACAGCCGCTGGGGACCAGGCGATTGGGAGATAGAGGGATCCGAAGGATCCCTCCCCTCCCCTCCAGGCGCTTCCCCTGCTCCGGCGGGGGGGACGCCTGAAACTGACGTCACAGCGCCGGAGGAGGGATCACACTGATCTGACTCCGTGGGAGTCAGAGCAGCGTGGGAGCGACCGGAGGAGGTAAGTATTAAGCGAGGGGGGCTGTAAACGCCGAGGACGTACATTTACGTCCTGCGGCGTCAAAGCCCGCCTAATGCAGGATGTAAATGTACGTCCTGCGGCGTTAAGGGGTTAATAAACATCAGTGTGTTTGTTTCAAGCAAACTATTTACTTTTGATGTTAATCTGATCCCCAGGTATGTTATAAAATGTTTTGCCCACACAAAATCTAATTCCTTGGCCATAATGACGGTCTCTTCTTGGTTCATATTTAATGTTAGAGCTTCGAACTTTTTAACCTTTCATTTATAGTTAGAGACTATACTATATCTATTACCTTCATTAATTCTACAAGGGATTCAATCGGATCCTTCATCAAAAGAATCACGTCATCTGCGTACAGTTTTATTTTAATATCTTTTCCTGCCCCTTTAATCTTACCATTGCTCCTAATATCTTCCGGCAATATTTCCATAGTTAACACACACAGTAATGGTGAGAGAGGGCACCCTTACCTGGTACCGTTATTTATTGCGAATCATTTTGAATTTAACCCACTACCAACCACCCTACCTGAAGGGACTGTATAGAGTGTTATAATAGCATCGTATATTTCATCCCTGAATCCAAAGGCCGTTAATGTCCCTCCAATGAAATCCCAGCTGACGCTGTTGAAAGCCTTCTCAGCATCCAGCGACAGGATCAGCAAGGGATACCTCTCACTACCAGCATCATGCAGCACATTCATTATAGTTCTTATATGATCTACCGAAGATCTTTCCGGTATAAAACCCACCGGATCCCTGTGCACTAAATCACCTTTCACTTGATATTACCGCTGCGTAAATTTTAACATTTAATAGGGTAATCTGTCTTTAACTTGAAATGTCATCCGAGGGTTTCCCTGGTTTTAAGATGTTACATATATTCCCTCTTAAAAGATCTTCTGGCAGTGCTTTCTTTTGGACACAATCATTGAAAGCGTCTTTCATCTTACACGATAATGCGTCGTTGAATGTTTTGTAGAATAAAGCGTCTCAGCCGTCTGGTCCTGGTGATTTGTTTATGTTTAAGATCTCTGATATGATTAGATATTTCTTCCAATGAGAAAGAGGAACAACTGAGGAATTTAAATAAAGCTGACAGTTTCGGCGTCTTTTTATTCAGGAAGATCCTTTAGATCTCTTGGTTGTGTTATTCTCCAGATTATACAGATGTTGATAATAAGATCTAAAGGCTTTACTCATTTTCTCTGGATGTAAAACCATTTGTCTCCAAGATAATTTCATTATGTTTAGATTTTCTTTTACCCATAAGCCTCTGCGTTAGCAGGCTGTGTGCTTTATTTCCTTTATAATAGCTTGTAGTCCTGAGTTTATATAAGATCCTGATAGTTCTATGTAGCAGGGAATCGTTAATTATTCATTTCCTGGATTTTTCCAGTAGTCGCGGCTGTGGGCGGCAATTTATTCATTTTGGATAAATTAATAAGTTCTAGATTTAATTCCGCTATGCTTTTATCGCTATTCATTTGTGCTTTAGTCAATATACCCCTGATAACACATTAAGGCTGTGGTCAGACTAAAACATTTTTAACGTGCGTTTAGGCGCACTTAATCACGCCTGCAGTAGCAGCAAATGATGCGCAATGACGGCCAATATATGAAGTACGGTTGCACAAAAGTGCGGCCGCGCAACGCAAGTGGAAAATGAACGCATTTTTTCGAGAACGTAGAACCGCTAATACTGACGTACAGAGTGCGCTGCGCCCGCTAGCGGCCTGTGTGCGTGATTAGGAGACGTCAGACGCTGCTAATCTCCTGCCAACATAACGTCCAGACGCAAAAAGTGTTTTATTGACGATCCGTAAAAAATCACGGACGAAAATGCGCGTCGTCTGACCGTTTGTGGGCATTCCATGAAAAAATATGTCAATGCTTTCGGACGCACTTTTTGACGGTCGCTGGGAATAATGCGCTCGTTTGACCCTAGCCTTATAGGCTGCCCATAACGCAGCCGGCCAGGTTTCTGGATTTGTGTCGCCTGCATTACTTGATCTCTTTTCTGGGGGTTTAAGGAGTTTATGGTTTAGTCTCCAATCTGCTCTGACTTTCCTGTAATTATCTCTTAATTCCATCCAAACCAAGTTCTGATCGGACCATGTTACTTTCAGAATTCCTGCTTTATTCTTTGAGCCGTCTCTAACCCAGTCAGGAAGGATATGATCAATCCTGGAATACGATAAATAGGTTTTTGAAAAGCAGGTAAAGTCCTTTTCTTTTAGATGAAACATACATCATAAAGCACGTGATGGTCAATTCAATTCTTCCATTTCTGAGCTTGATAGTTCTTTTTGGTTATGGAGGTCTGGCTACACTATTATCTACAGAGGGGTCCCCCATCCATATGACATCACCCCGTTTAATTTTTTCAACGTTTTTAATCATATGGGATAGCCGCGCTATAGGTTTATAATTTGGGGCGTATATATTTATTAGCGTATATAATATTTCGTCAATTTTGCATATAATTATAATGTATCAGCCATTCTTCTCCTTTTCTTGGAAAATCATCTCTACTCTCAAACTCTGTGAATAAAATATTGCTACCCCTCCTTTTCTTTAATTTATGCGAGGCGGACACACAAATAGCATAATGATTCACATTAAATTGATTCTGATCAGTGGATCCAGTGTGTTTCCTGCAACGCCACTATATCAAATCTATGTTTGTGAAGATATTGGGCGAGGATAGACCTTTTATAGGGAGACTTTACACCTTGAATATTCAAGGAAGCTAATTAAGGCTGGTGTCAGACGAGCACATTTTCTACGGACTGTGCGCACATGCAGTTCGGATGCACTTTCTGACGGAAGACGCAGTACTGGCCACACAGTCCGTTTATTCACTGACGTTATTTGTGACGGATTTAGATGGAAAATAAAATAAATATGAAAAAACATTTTGTCCGTCAAAAATGCTGGACGTATAAATGCTGGACGTATAAATGCTGGACGTATAAATGCTGGACGTATAAATGCTGGGCGTATAAATGCTGGGCGTATAAATGCTGGGCGTATAAATGCTGGGCGTATAAATGCTGGACGTATAAATGCTGGACGTATAAATGCCGGGCGTATAAATGCCGGGCGTATAAATGCTGGGCGTATAAATGCTGGACGTATAAATTCTGGATGTATAAATGCTGGGCGTATAAATGCTGGGCGTATAAATGCTGGACGTATAAATGCCGGGCGTATAAATGCTGGGCGTGTAAATGCTGGCCGTATAAATGCTGGGCGTATAAATGCTGGACGTATAAATGCCGGGCGTATAAATGCTGGGCGTATAAATGCTGGGCGTATAAATGCTGGACGTATAAATTCTGGATGTATAAATGCTGGAGGTATAAATGCTGGACGTATAAATGCTGGAGGTATAAATGCTGGGCGTATAAATTTTCCATTCTCCAGTCATTCTCCTGCTTTTCACCGCTCTCTGAATAACCCCAGTATTGTGTTAAAAGACACCCAATGGCTGATTCCACCATAGACATCCAGCCTATTAAGCCGCTCGATCTGCACACCCCTAGCAGATCCAGAAGCAAGATAGGCATTATGTCAATGGCTCGTAAGGGACCTCACATCCGAGACAAGTAACGCGCAATCCACTATATTAGATGCATATTAACCTATAGTTTGCTTTCCTCATAGACTCAACCTTATCAATATGAATTAAATGGGCCTGAATTGTGTGGTGCGCCCCCTAGCAGCAGTATCTGATACAGTGAGTACAAGGGGGCGGAAGAGGAAGAGAACAACAAAAAACATTAATTATTGTTAGAAACCCCCCCAAAAAAGTAAATCTTATCTTAGTGAAGTCATTAGCAACCTAGCGTTAGAACTCATATACTATTCGTGCTTATTGTGTCCAAATTTATATTGTCAATTAATTAATTAATTAATCTAGAACCTAGCTTTCTATTAGAGAATCAAACAAATTGTGTGTTATTGTGCATTTTCAATTACAAAACTCCAAATATCACATATATTATGAGCTTTAAGACATACCAGAGCCCTCTACAAATCTTACACCCCAAAAAACCCAACTCAAATATCCACTTGGTATTGCAATCAAATAATCTCTGTATAATAAATGAAAAACAATCTGACATTTTTATACGTGTTCCTTATCTTGCTCTATATATATTCTATAATGACCCATGTCCAGCAGAGACCTTTACTAGTGTAATTAACCGCGAGAGAAAATAAAATAATCTTAAAGGAACACTCCAACAAAAAAATCACCCCCCGTTTTTTTTTCCTAACCTATCCCTATTCCCTTAATAAAACTTTTTTTTTTTTCTTGTAACTGTAATACTTACCTTAAAATCCTCTTGTTTCCAGCGGCGTTTTTTTTTTATATTCACCTCCCTCCTCTTCCGCTCCCGTCCTTCTTCTTGCTGCGTCTTGGCTTCTGGTTTACATGAGAAGCGCGCATGCGCGCCTCTCACATAAGCCAGCCAATCGGCAGGCTTCCTCCCAGCTCCCTCTGAGGATTAGTGTTGCGCGCAAGAGGATGCGCGCAACACTAACCCTCAGAGGGAGCCGCCAGCTTCTGCGGGGAGTTGGAGATGTCATCGTGCTGAAAGCTCGATGACGTCTCCTACTCGGCAAAAGTCGGCAGAAGCGGGAAATATGATTCCCACTCTGCTGACTGACAGCTGGGAGGGCGGAGTAAACTCCTCCGCCTCTCTCAGCTGTTTTCAGCCTTTTCTGCCGATCGGCTGAGCGGAGGGAGGGAGGACAAAGGGCGGCATACTCCGGGCATCATGATCACCTAAAATAGCTTAGGTGGTCATGTTGCCTAGAGTGTCCCTTTAAATACCAGTGTCCTATCCATTGTATTCCCTCTCCTTAATTAAACACGTTAGTATCCATTTAACTAAAGTATTTACTGCACGTGTATCTCTTTATTATGTTTGATCAGAGTTTCCAATTCTTTACTTTAATCCATTTCTTCAGATCATCTGGCGTATCCTAATGGATTCGAGTTTTGCCTGGATATCCCCACATATATCTCATATTCTTGTCTCGCAGGATTGTAGTGACCGACGCAAATTGTCTTCTGAGGTTTCTTGTATAGTAGGAGAGATCTTTATATCACCAAATGCTTCTGGAAAGGCTTTTTCTTTCTTAATGAACTTTGTAATCTGTTCTTTGATCTTATATGAGGCACAGCACATGATGACATCTCTTGGATTCTGATCCTTCATATGCTTTGGCTTATAGATCCTGTGAACTCTGTGTAATATGAGAGATTGCCTGTGTTTATTTGTATAGACAGACATACAGGGTTATTCAAAGAGATCCGAATGGCTGCTGAAAGGTAACCGAACAGTGAAATTCAGCATACGGTTGGTTACCTTTCTTGGCCATTCGGCTATCCAGAGAGCAGGCAATTCGCCAAATCCTGGCGAATTACCTGCACATACGGTGCCTGTTCGGTCCCTGTTTGAGGGCAGTGAAATCCCCATGAAAATGCACTGCTTCGGCTATTCAGAGAACACAAACCAGCAGTGAAAGGTTCCCGAATTGCCCTGCCATTCGGTGGTTTCGTGCGGTAGATTTATTCAGGAGAATCCCATAGGCGTCAATGTTAAAATATTCCCGTTTTAATTCAATATCTAATAAATAGGGATGTGCGTTTCGGGTTTCGGAATTTTCACGAAATTTCCCGATTCGTGTTTTCGGATGCAGCCGATTTTCCGAAAATTTTTAGATCCGAAAATGGCAGATCCGAAAAGTTTTCCGAGCCTAAACGAAATATTTTCCGAATTTTCGAATGTACTTGAAATGTGTCAAATCAAAATTTATTGCTTTGAAACGAGGAGAACAGACGTTCCGAAAAAATGAAAATTTTCGAAAATACGAAAAGTCGATACAAAAAACGAGCAAAGTGACACGAAAATACGAAAAATGGTCGAAATTCCGAAACCATTTACAATTCCGAAAAACGAGTCGAGCCGAACCGAATCGAAACAGAAATCGGTCGAAACGAGCCGAATCGAAAAGTTTAAAAATCCGAAAATTCGAATCGAATCGAACCGAAAAAAAAATCGGTGCACAATCCTACTAATAAACAGTTTATTATAAAATTCTGCAGTAAAGAGTCTCTTTATTTATCGATTTTTTTAGGATATTTTAAGCATTTTTATGGTTTGTTTCTTTTGAAAAAAAATCTGATTTTTTTTTACTTATTTTTTCTGTAACAGCCCTTTTTATTATCATTCATTAGATTTTATATGTAAATTTCAGACATTTTCGCTCAGTAGTTTCTTTGCAAACAGCGTTTCACTTTCAAACATTCAAGAGAACTGTTTTGATAATTTATTCACTGCATTCGTCTGCGGTGTCGGCTTTTTCCGGTGGTTTCGCTGCTTGTGATCGGCTACTGCTCGGGTTTTTCTGTCGTGTTCGGCGGGGTTAATCCAGATGTTTTTGTGGGTTTCGGCGTGTATTCACCGGGTTTTTGCAGTGAGTTTTCCCTGCACTTCGACGGCCATGTAGTGCTTGCTGAATACTCTGCAGGGTCGCTGAAATGGGATTGCCGAATCGCCCCGAATTGTAGAGAACGAAAAGTCACCAAACGTCCTGTGACTTTTCGATTCTCTTTGAATAACCCTGATAGTTTTTCAACGAATTCTTCTAGCTGATTGTTAGCAATTGTCTCTGGAATACCTCTCAGTCTGAGATTATTTCTTTTTGCTCGGTCTTCTGAATCTGCAATCTTTTGTTCTAGAAATTTGATCTTTCCTTCCATGATGTTAAACTCTGTCTTATTATTAGAGTTAGTTCAAATTCTTGTTTTTTTCTTCCAACTCCATTAATCGAGCACCTAAGGTGTTAATATCTTTCTTAAAGTGAGATGCCAATAACTGAAGTTCTGTTTTTAATTTCACAAAGTGTGAATCCAAGGCATCTCTCAACATATCTTGTGTCACCTGTGTATTTTTATTATTAAGTGGCACAGTATCTTTTACTATAATTGTTGTTTCCATAACAGGCTCACTTTCAGATTCATCTTGGATACTGTGCTCCACTTCAACTTCATTATGTGGAGAAAAAAAGGAAAGATGCTTTGCTGTTTTATTTTCCTTTTTTTTATCTCTTGTTCTTTGATCCTGTGCTTGAAATTTTTTGGAAGTCATGTACATAGAAAGAGGAAGGAAAGCAGAAAACAAGAAAATTCCTTTAAATTCTGAAACACAAAGTCCTTCTAAGGCTAGGGTCAGACGAGCGTGATTTCTACGGACTGTACGTCCGTGCACACGGACTTACGTCAGTACGGAAGACGCAGTAGTGGCCACACAGTCCGTTTTTTTCACTGACGTTTAATTTTTGACGGATGTAGGAGGGAAAATAAATTACAATGAAAAAACATTCTGTCCGTCAAAAATGCTGGACGTATAAATGCAGTCCGTCTGACCACCTTCCATCACTCACACACAAAGCTATGCGGACGTTGTGGATGTGGCGCACTCTGCACGTCCGTTCTAGCAGTATTACGTTCTTGCCTAACCTGCGTCCGTTTGCAGCGTCCGTCATGCCTCCGCACTTCTGTGCGGACGTACTTCGTGTGTGGGGCTCCATTTAACACAATTGTATGCAATCACGGACGTACTTTTATTATCACGGACGTGAACACTACGTGAACACTACGCTCGTCTGACCCTAGCCTAAAGGTTAGTCTAGAAAGTCAACTGGTGCCGCACCCAGTGTGAGCTTTCTTCCTTGCTGTAAATTTCCCAGCTAATCCTTTGCCTGCTACAGTGTTTCAACTTTAAACTCACAGGCTCATGTGCAGGATAGATACAATGTTACGTCATTTAGTTTTTTTTAATAAACTCAAGGCCTTCTGTACGTCAGTACTAGCGGTTTGACGTTCTTGCAAAAATGCATTCGTTTGCCGCTTGCATTGCGCGGCCAAACTTTTGTACGGCCATACTTTGTGTGTGGGCCTGCGTTGGACGTCATTTGCTGCTACCACGGTCGTAATAAAGTGCGGCTAAACGCATGTTCGCACTGCGTTCGTCTGACCCCAGCCTTAATTAACATTCCATTGGCTAGCTTTGAGAGGATGCGTGTGTGACTAGAAAAATATATATACACATAGTATTGAAAGCTTTTAAACTAAAGGGGCATATTGACTAAGCTATGTATTTGAATCATAATAATTATACATATTCATACAGGAAATTAAAAGCTACTTATTTCTTTTAAAATCCCACTTCACTGAGGGAACCACACACTCACATGCTCACTCCCACCTCTGTATAATGTCATGCATTGCCTCAGAGAGAGCCGGAGAAACTGTATAATGTAATGCAGTGTTCCTCACAGAGAGCCAGGGAATCTGCATAATGTATTGCAGTGTGCCTCACAGAGAGCGGGGAATCTGTATAATGTAATGCAGTATGCATCACAGAGAGCCGGGAATCTGTATAATCTGTATAATGTAATGCAGCGTGCCTCACAGAGAGCCAGGGAATCTGTATAATGTAATGCAGTGTGCCTCACAGAGAGCCGGGAAATCTGTATAATGTAATGCAGTGCATCACAGAGAGCCAGGGAATCTGTATAATGTATTGCAGTGCATCACAGAGAGCCAGGGAATCTGTATAATGTATTGCAGTGCATCACAGAGAGCCGGGGAATCTGTATAATGTAATATGCCTCACAGAGAGCCAGGAATCTGTATAATTTAATGCAGTGTGCCCCCAGAGAGCCAGGAAATCTGTATAATGTAATGCAGTGCCTCACAGAGAGCCGGGGAATCTGTATAATGTTATGCAGTGTGCCTCACAGAGAGCCGGGAAATCTGTATAATGTAATGCAGTGCATCACAGAGAGCCAGGGAATCTGTATAATGTAATGCAGTGTACCTCACAGAGAGCCAGGGAATCTGTATAATGTAATGCAGTGCCTCGCAGAGAGTCAGGGAATCTGTATAATGTAATGCAGTGTGCCTCGCAGAGAGCCAGGGAATCTGTATAGTGTAATGCAGTGGCTCACAGAGTGCCAGGGAATCTGTATAATGTAATGCAGTGCCTCGCAGAGAGCCGGGGAATCTATATAATGTAATGCAGTGCCTCGCAGAGAGCCGGGGAATCTATATAATGTAATGCAGTGCCTCGCAGAGAGCCGGGAAAGCTGTATAATGTAATGCAGTGTGCCTCACAGAGAGCCAGGGAATCTGTATAATGTAATGCAGTGCCTCGCAGAGAGCCAGGGAATCTGTATACTGTAATGTAGTATGCCTCACAGAGAGCCAGGAATCTGTATAATGTAATGCAGTGCATCACAGAGAGCCAGGGAATCTGTATAATGTAATGTAGTATGCCTCACAGAGAGCCAGGGAATCTGTATAATGTAATGCAGTGCATCGCAGAGTGCCAGGAAATCTGTATAATGTAATGTAGTATGCCTCACAGAGAGCCAGGGAATCTGTATAATGTCATGCAGTGCCTCACAGAGAGCCGCGGAATCTGTATATTGTTATGCAGTGTGCCTCACAGACAGCCAGGGAATCTGTATAATGTAATGCAGTGTGCCTTACAGAGAGCCAGGGAATCTGTATAATGTTATGCAGTGTGCCTCACAGAGAGCCAGGGAATCTGTATAATGTAATGCAGTGCCTCGCAGAGAGCCGGGGAATCTATATAATGTAATGCAGTGCCTCGCAGAGAGCTGGGAAATCTAGGCACGCAAAGTGAAATTTTGTGTCTGAAATTGAAACTTATGAGACAACTTATTTTTTTTTCGTTTAATTTATATTTGTTCAATACAGTTAATTTTAATTAGTTTTAATAGTTAATTTAAAATGGTTTAATACAGTTCATTATTTATTTTACCTTTGCTTTTGATGCTTTTCAAACTTTATTCTTAAATAGAAATTTAGCAGTTTCATGTTGTCGTTTTTTTTTTTGGGAGGTGTGGAAGTAGCAGGTCTTGCCTAGGGCGCAAAGTAGTCTAGCAAAATAGTCTACCCTGACCGCATAGTCCACCCCTGCACTCTTCCACAATACCACAGAGGGGTTACTGTATGATGGCACTTGCTGGCCTGGCACCAAAGGCACAATATTTGAGTGCACTGCCACTGACGCCTGTATCAGATTCATATCCTCAGAGGGGTTACTGTGTGACGCCCTGTTGCCGACGCTAAAGGACCAATTTTAAATAGGGATGTGCGTTTCGGAATTTTCATGAAATTTCCCGATTCCTGTCTTCGGATTCGGTCGAATTTCCGAATCGGATCGGACCCGAAAACCGACAGATCTGAAAAGTTTTCCGAGCCGAAACGAAAAAATTTCGGATTTTTCGAATGGACTTGAAATGTGTCAAATCGAAATTTATTTTTGCTCTATTCATGATTTCGGTTCCATTCGTGATTTCGGTTCCATTTCGGTAATTCTGGACATCGTATATTTAACTATTATCGGTTATATCGCTGATTCTGTAAATTTTGTATTTGTAAATGCGTATCACTTGTTTCTTGTGGCATTCGGGTCAGTTTAGCGTCTTTTAAATCATTTTGTTCCTTTTTTTTGTTCCTGGCTTTCATACCATTTTAATATGATTTAAAAAAAGTAAACCATAGTAGTTTACGTCAAAACGAATAGAGTTAGACACTTTGAAACTAGAACAGACGTTCCGAAAAAACTGAAAATTTCCAAAATCACGAAAAGTTGATACAAAAAGCGAGCAGAGTGACCCTAAAAAAAAAAAAAAAAAATATTCGAAAAAAAAAAAATGTATATGAAAGACGAGCCGAACCGAAACGAGCCGAATCGAAAATTTTAAACATCCGAACCGAAGAAAAAAAATAATAAAAAAAAAAAAATCGGCGCACAAGTCTAATTTTAAAGCACCTATTGTTACTTTCATCCAAAGCCTGCATAAGTTTCACAATAATTTAGCCAAAAAAAATCACTAAACTTTTTCTGCGTGTCCGAAAACGTCTCCTCTTTTCATACAGACTGCCGTCCCAAGCAGTTGTTTATGGATAGATTAAAGGAAAACCATTTACCGTCATTTGAAATGTCATTTTTGGTTTTTACATATTTCTATACATCCTAGAAATCCGCCATTTCACGGGCAGGTTATGGGACCTCCTAGGCACGATATTTGAAGGAATTTTTCATTTTTATTTTTAACCCTTATTTCATGGAAAACTCACTGTCCCTTTAAAAACGTTTTTTTAACTTTTTGTCCTTGTTTCCTGTACCCCAGGGCACTACCCGGACCCCCATACACCTTTTATGGCAAATATCTAGCATATATGCCCTCTTGGAGGGCACACTAAAATTCGAATTTTCAGCCCATTGACTTGTATTGAGTTCGAATTCGAACATTTGGAAAGTTCGAGTTCGAACATTTGGAAAGTTCGAACGCGAACCGAACTCGGGTGTTCGGCTCATCCCTACTCAGGAGATCGTTTTCTGAGAAATATAATTGTGGACGAGATAGTTTTATTATTGTTTATATCTCGTATAAATTTCTTATTTGAATAAACTCTCCGACATGGTCATTCAAGTAAACAAAAACCTCTAATTGTGTTTTTTTTCACACGGTGTTATAGGGATAAGTGCAGATGACACTTTTTTTTTCTTATGTTTTATACATGTTACTGGGCTGGATACGCCTGGCAGTTGCCCGGTGGGGATCAGGCGCAACACTTTTTTGTATAATATGCATGTTTGGGTATAGACATACAAAGCAATGCATATGTAGTGTAGTATCACCTGTCGTGTTTTTAGCTGCGTGTGTATGTTGTAACACTGTTTCCCCCCTCAGGTTTGCGTTATTCTCACTCCTTAACACTAGCCCTAAAAGTACCCCGGAACCATGAAACCAATATGGCCGTGGCCACATAACTGACGTGGCATTGAATTTGATCACCTCTGCAAAATGACGCGATTCATTCCGTTCTGCAGCAGCTAAATTGCAGCATCCTTTTTCATTCTGCACCTTAATCGTCCCGTTGTTTTTATTTGCGCCCACAAGGTGGAGACTTTCCCATAAGGTCCCGCATGTGAGTTAGAGATAATAAAAACCCATGCTATTTTATAAGTATACGCAGGTTTATTTTCAGCTTTAATAGCACATATTCCAGCATGTTCCATACATAACATTATTTACTGCTTGGTGATAATTAAAGTTAAGGACTGCTGTATTGGAGACAATCAGGAAACCAACAGCACGTCCATTGTGGAGGCCATCATCAGGCTTCACCATGAAGTAAAACCATGAGTCGTGGCTTTATGGTGACCAGAGGAATCATTTCTGAACCTGTCAGCTAAAGAATCTGGGTCACGCTGAAGGTTGATGTACCAGTCAGGAAAATCCTCTCTTGGCCCCTTAGTCATCCATTCACAGAACGTTATTCCAGGACGACAACCTCCATAATTCACAGGCCAGTAATAGCCATTGACCGATGGCTCCTTTGCCGGCTCCGATTGGTTTAGGTTAGAGTATGTGTAGCCAAATATGGTAGAGTTGGCCATCAAAGCTTCATTGAAGAAGCATGGGAGGAAGGGAGTGGCGCACTCTCGTGGGGCATGTCCTGTGTTATTGGTCGATGGATAACTCTTCGGTGAAGCGTTAATATTTTCTAATCCATCTTTCAAAGATCCTGCCGAAACAGAGAAGAGAAAGAAATGAAATCCCAGAGACTGCAAATACTAACAGGGTTAAGAGAGTACCTCTCCCATCCCCCACACTTCAGCTTACTCGCCAACCCTGAGGTGAATTCAGCATTCAAGACAGGGTCCTCGAAGTGCAGGGAACATGCTGCCGAATCAATAAAAAAAAAAAAAAAAAACACTGAATGCATCCAATGATTTGCCGCAAAACTGTCGGATCGAGCTGAAAAAAGCCAACAGAGCGCCAACAAGCCGCCGAACAAAGGTTAAAAAAAAAAACTCAACTTTTAAAAGGTTTTTGCAAAAAACTACTGCACAAAATAATATATGTAACGGGAACATACAGGGCTGTATCCAAAATTCCAGGACCAGAACCAGCCCGTTAATCGTCCATCCCTTCTCTGTCCCAGAACTACACCAGGAGACCCACAGTCACCGTCAAGATTACCAGACTCGTAGTTCTGACATTACAGAGAGATTCACTGGTGATGAAGCCAAGGTTCCCCACACACGACCAGGGATACTTGCTCCTTTGTAAAAGCAGGAATGAATGACTTTATCTTCCAGCCAGACAGTTTTTTAAAACAGTTTGCACAATGCTTGTTTACTATTGTGGAGAGGGCCAGAACAATAGCTGTCTGAGTGTCACCCTCCTCCCCAGTGATAACAGTATCTGTCCAGCACAATCAATCCTGTGGGTGGAAAAATTAATACAACCAAACAACTCTAACAACTGCTAAATAGAAACCTGCTTTTAAAAAAAATCACATACAGCATGGCAATGCCCAAATGCCTTATGAACAGGATCTACCATAATCACCCGTAGTCTGCGGGCACGAGGCTGGCACACAGTCCATATGTAGTAGACATGTGCACAGCACAAAATTTAGTTTTGAACTAATGCATTAGTACTAAAATGCAATTTATTTAGTTGCTAAAGAAATTCGTTTTCAGTTCTTTAGTATGAAAACTAATTTATTCATCCGAAAACCAGTGGATACAATTACTATAGTAGTGGCTCCTCAGAGGGCTGAGATCGCTGCTTGTTACAGTATCTCTCACTCTCAGCACAATGTGGGCCATATTATATAGCTGGTGCTAACTTAACCAGAGCTGTTGTAAACTTCCCAGAGCTATTATAGCCTATGGAGGTTTTCAGTTACAACAGCTCTGGTTAAGTTAGCACCAACATTGTAATACTGCCCAGTGTCAGGCAAAGCTGTTACAGTAACTGAATACTGCTCATCACAGCGCTCAGAGTTTCAGTAAAACTAGTAAATAATATTTTTATATATAAGACGTTAGAACAATATTATTTCCTTGTTTTACTGAAACTCTGAGCACTGTGATGAGCAGCAGTCAGTTACTGTAACAGCTGAGCCTGATACATTGTACTGAGAGATAATGTAACAAGCAGCCGATCTCAGCGTTCACAGCCACTGGATTTAAAGGGCTAAAAAAAAAAGGCTCCTCTCTGTATGTTTAGAACATCCTCCTGCATTAATTAATACCCCTCTCTGTATAATGTATACAACATCCACCTGCATTAATTAATACCCCTCTCTGTATAATGTATACAACATCCACCTGCATTAATTAATACCCCTCTCTGTATAATATATAGAACATCCTCCTGAATTAATGTCCCTCTCTGTATAGAACATCCTCCTGCATTGGCATGTGGAGGGTGCAGAACTTCGGATGTTGCGATGTTGCGCTCTTCATTGCTGGTCTCCTTCACTCATCAATATATTATCACAAAAAGGACTGAAACTAAAATGTAGTGCATTTTATTTTAGTTTCTTTCGTTTTTTGTACTGAGCAGTTTCGTTTCTCTTGAGTCATACTAAAACTAAATTATCCCAAAATTCGGACTAAGGCTAGGGACAGATGAGCGCATTTTCTGCGGCCACCGTAAAAATGTACGTCGATGTGTGCGCACGCATTTTTTCACGGAATACGCTTAAGTGGTCAGACGATGCGCAATTCTGGACGTATTTCATGACGGTGGGGTAAAAAGAAGTCTAGGGAAATCCGGCTGTTTGAACGTTATGTTGGCCGCACACTAGCAGCGTCTGACGTCTCCTAATCACGCACACACGCCGCTATGCGGCCGCAGCGCACTCTGTACGTCTGTAGCAGCGGTTTCACGTTCTGAAAAAATGCGTTCATTTGCTGGTTGCGTGGTGTCGGCGCACCTTTGTACGCACGTACTGCGTATATTGGCCGTCATTGGCCGTTATGTGCTGCTACTGCCGCCGTGATTTAGTGCGTCTGCACGCGCGTTCCGACTGCCCCACTCTGACCCTAGCCTAAATCGTTTTAGTACTAAAATGAATGCACATGTCTAATATATAGTAGGGATGTGCAATTCGTTTCATTCTGAAGTGAATTTCGTCCGAAATTCACCATTGTTTGTATTTTAGGAGACATTTCTGAAATGTAATATCGGCATCCCGAAATCCGAATCGATGTTTCAACATAAACAAAATCATTTCGGTATGGACCCGAAACGAAAAAAAAAAAGGAACGAAAAATTAAACAAAATGCGAAAAAAACCGCTTGTAACGAAATGAATCTAATGAAAAAAATGGAACCAAATAAATTGAAACGAAAAAAGACAGAAACAAATGGTCTGAAATGAAAATAAAAGAACAAAATTATTTAAAATGGAGAAAAAAACTAACCAAATTAAGAAATTATCTGAAACGGATCAAAAAATAATTTTAATGCAGCATATGAATCCACACACTGCTGGTAAGCGCCTCTCTGCAGTATAATTAATGCAGCATATGAATCCACACACTGCTGGGAAGCGCCTCTCTGCGGTATAATTAATGCAGCATATGAATCCACACACTGCTGGAAGCGCCTCTCTGCGGTATAATTAATGCAGCATATGAATCCACACACTGCTGGGCAGCGCCTCTCTCGGGTATAATTAATGCAGCATATGAATCCACACACTGCTGGGAAGCACCTCTCTGCAGTATAATTAATGCAGCATATGAATCCACACACTGCTGGGAAGCGCCTCTCTGCGATATAATTAATGCAGCATATGAATCCACACACTGCTGGGAAGCGCCTCTCTGCTGTATAATTAATGCAGCATATGAATCCACACACTGCTGGGAAGCGCCTCTCTTGCGGTATAATTAATGCAGCATATGAATCCACACGCTGCTGGGAAGCGCCTCTCTGCAGTATAATTAATGCAGCATATGAATCCACACACTGCTGGGAAGCGCCTCTCTGCGGTATAATTAATGCAGCATATGAATCCACACGCTGCTGGGAAGCACCTCTCTGCAGTATAATTAATGCAGCATATGAATCCACACACTGCTGGGAAGCACCTCTCTGCAGTATAATTAATGCAGCATATGAATCCACATACTGCTGGGAAGCACCTCTCTGCGGTATAATTTATGCAGCATATGAATCCACACACTGCTGGGAAGCACCTCTCTGCAGTATAATTAATGTAGCATATGAATCCACACACTGCTGGGAAGCACCTCTCTGCAGTATAATTAATGCAGCATATGAATCCACACACTGCTGGGAAGCGCCTCTCTGCAGTATAATTAATGCAGCATATGAATCCACACACTGCTGGGAAGCGCCTCTCTGCAGTATAAATAATGCAGCATATGAATCCACACACTGCTGGGAAGCACCTCTCTGCAGTATAATTAATGCAGCATATGAATCACACACTGCTGGGAAGCACCTCTCTGCAGTATAATTAATGCAGCATATGAATCCACACACTGCTGGGAAGCGCCTCTCTGCAGTATAAATAATGCAGCATATGAATCCACACACTGCTGGGAAGCGCCTCTCTGCGCTATAATTAATGCAGCATATGAATCCACACACTGCTGGGAAGTGCCTCTCTGCAGTATAATTAATGCAGCATATGAATCCACACACTGCTGGGAAGCACCTCTCTGCAGTATAATTAATGCAGCATTATGAATCCACACACTGCTGGGAAGTGCCTCTCTGCAGTATAATTAATGCAGCATATGAATCCACACACTGCCGGGAAGCACCTCTCTGCGGTATAATTAATGCAGCATATGAATCCACACACTGCTGGGAAGGCCTCTCTGCGGTATAATTAATGCAGCATATGAATCCACACACTACTGGGAAGCTCCTCTCTGCAGTATAATTAATGCAGCATATGAATCCACACACACACTGCTGGGAAGCGCCTCTCTGCAGTATAATTAATGCAGCATATGATCCACACACTGCTGGGAAGCGCCTCTCTGCAGTATAATTAATGCAGCATATGAATCCACACACTGTTGGGAAGAGCCTCTCTGCGGTATAATTAATGCAGCATATGAATCCACACACTGCTGGGAAGCTCCTCTCTGCAGTATAATTATGCAGCATATGAATCCACACACTGCTGGGAAGCGCCTCTCTGCAGTATAATTAATGCAGCATATGAATCCACACACTGCTGGGAAGCTCCTCTCTGCGGTATAATTAATGCTGCATATGAATCCACACACTGCTGGGAAGCTCCTCTCTGCAGTATAATTAATGCAGCATATGAATCCACACACTGCTGGGAAGCACCTCTCTGCGGTATAATTAATGCAGCATATGAATCCACACACTGCTGGGAAGCACCTCTCTGCGGTATAATTAATGCAGCATATGAATCCACACACTACTGGGAAGCTCCTCTCTGCAGTATAATTAATGCAGCATATGAATCCACACACACACTGCTGGGAAGCGCCTCTCTGCAGTATAATTAATGCAGCATATGAATCCACACACTGCTGGGAAGCGCCTCTCTGCAGTATAATTAATGCAGCATATGAATCCACACACTGTTGGGAAGAGCCTCTCTGCGGTATAATTAATGCAGCATATGAATCCACACACTGCTGGGAAGCTCCTCTCTGCAGTATAATTAATGCAGCATATGAATCCACACACACTGCTGGGAAGCGCCTCTCTGCAGTATAATTAATGCAGCATATGAATCCACACACTGCTGGGAAGCTCCTCTCTGCGGTATAATTAATGCAGCATATGAATCCACACACTGCTGGGAAGCTCCTCTCTGCAGTATAATTAATGCAGCATATGAATCCACACACTGCTGGGAAGCTCCTCTCTGCAGTATAATTAATGCAGCATATGAATCCACACACTGCTGGGAAGCGCCTCTCTGCAGCATAAATAATGCAGCATATGAATCCACACACTGCTGGAAGCACCTCTCTGCAGTATAATTAATGCAGCATATGAATCCACACACTGCTGGAAGCGCCTCTCTGCGGTATAATTAATGCAGCATATGAATCCACACACTGCTGGGAAGCGCCTCCTCTGCAGTATAATTAATGCATCATATGAATCCACACACTGCTGGGAAGCGCCTCTCTGCAGTATAATTAATGCAGTATAAGAATCCACACACTGCTGGGAAGCGCCTCTCTGCGGTATAATTAATGCAGCATATGAATCCACACGCTGCTGGGAAGCGCCTCTCTGCAGTATAATTAATGCAGTATAAGAATCCACACACTGCTGGGAAGCGCCTCTCTGCGGTATAATTAATGCAGCATTTGAATCCACACACTGCTGGGAAGCACCTCTCTGCAGTATAATTAATGCAGTATAAGAATCCACACACTGCTGGGAAGCACCTCTCTGCAGTATAATTAATGCAGCATATGAATCCACACACTGCTGGGAAGTGCCTCTCTGCGGTATAATTAATGCAGCATATTAATCCACACACTGCTGGGAAGCACCTCTCTGCAGTATAATTAATGCAGCATATGAATCCACACACTGCTGGGAAGCGCCTCTCTGCGGTATAATTAATGCAGCATATGAATCCACACACTGCTGGGAAGCGCCTCTCTGCAGTATAATTAATGCAGCATATGAATCCACACACTGCTGGGAAGCGCCTCTCTGCAGTATAATTAATGCAGCATATGAATCTACACATTGCTGGGAAGCGCCTCTCTGCAGTATAATTAATGCAGCATATGAATCCACACACTGCTGGGAAGCGCCTCTCTGCGGTATAATTAATGCAGCATATGAATCCACACACTGCTGGGAAGCACCTCTCTGCGGTATAATTAATGCAGCATATGAATCCTACAAGAAAAGAGAAGTGAAGCGCACTCGTTGATTTGAACAAGACAAACAAACGTTGCTTCCTTGCTAGATGGGAATAAACGAGAGACGGACTCTCTAATGATATCGGAGTGCTGAATTAAAGCATAACCTTTTTTGACTAGAATAAAATATACAAAGATGGACAGTGGATAAAAAAAAAGCATATACACAAAAAATGAATATATTGCACTCTGGCACGAGACTGAATCGATAATAAATAGCGCCAAGTGTTATAATGGACACCTACAGGGTTATTCAAAGAAAATCGAAAAGTCACCGCACGTTCAGTGACTTTTCGTTCTCTTCAATTCAGTGCGATTTGGAGATCCCATTTCGGCGATCCTGTGGTGTATTCAACAAGCACCACAGGGCCGTTGTAGTGCAGGAAAATCCGCCGCAAACTCGACGAACACTCACCGCAAAACCCGGCGAACGTACATCAAAACCCGCAAAAACATCTGGATTAACCCCGCCAAACACGCCGGAGAAACCCGAGCAGCGGCCGATCACAGTGCAGAGCAGCCGCCGATCACAGCGCAGAGCAGCCGCCGATCACAACGCAGAGCAGCCGCTGGGAAAACCCGACACCGCAGACGAATGGAGTGAAAAAAAACAGTTTGCTTGAATGTTTGAAAAGTGAAACGCTGTTTGCAAAGAAACTACTGAGCGAAAATGTCTGGAATTTACATATAAAATCCAACGAATGATAATAAAAAGGTGTTACAGAAAAAAGAAGTAAACTTAAAAAAAACTAAAAAAAAAAATCGGAATTGTTTTTTGCAAAAAAATCTCCCGAACAATTACTTAAAGATCCTAAAAAATCTATAAATAAAAAGACTCTTTACTGCAGATTTTTATAATCAACGGTTTATTAGATATTGAATTAAAACGGGAATATTTTTAACATTGAAGCCTATGGGATTCGCCTGAATAGTGATTATTAAATTATTATTAGTGTCGGCGAAACACACGTCCGTGTTGGGTCCTGGTTTTATTATGTTGTCTGGTGATTCATAATTTTTCAGGGCAAGTGTAGAAATCTACTCAAGCAAGGGTCAGTCTCCTACTCTAATTTTATCAATTAAGGATACGAAGCAATCGATATTTCATTGCACTACATTCTATGGGTCTGATTATTGCTGCTAAATTTTGGCCATAATTATCGTTCGTTCCAGTATTAAATATGGTACATTTTGAATTTATACACAAAGTAGCCAGACTAAGGAAGCTCAGGTAAATTTCGGGCTCCGGTTTTATTTCTGGTGTAGCTTTTGTTTTCAATAAATCCAGTTTAGTTGTTAATGAGGCTATGACTAATTTTGATGGCTACCAATTAAGGTAAGTGCCGATCAGTTGCTGCTTTTTGTCCCATTTATAACGATTCATAAGGCACTGACTTCCCGCTATTTATTATTGATTCAGTCTCGTGCCAGCGTGTTATATATTCATTTTTTGTGTATATGTTTTTTTATCCACTGTCCATCTTCGTATATTTTATTCTAGTCAATAAAGGTCATGTTTTAATTCAGCACTCCAATATCGTTAGAGAGTACGTCTCTCGTTTATTCTCTATTTTGTGCCAGGTTTAATCCTATTATCGGAGTGCCCACCCCCCAATTTGTGTTGAATATTGGGGCTGGGGTGATTGTTGTTCTCATCCACTGGTTGTGGTTTTTTGTCTATACAATTCCTTTGCTAGATGGACACGTTCATGACTTACATTGCCTCAAAAAAAATACAGCCGTATACTACAATAAAAATACCAGCCGGTACCAAAATAATCCCATAGGTGTCGATGTAAAAATAAATCCTGTGTTTATTAAATATTTCTTAAACCGTTTAGTATTTTTAATAGCAGCAATAAACTATTTTGTTTATTTTTTAGGATTTTTTTGGGCATTTTTCAGGATTTTATTGGGTTGATTTTAAGGTTTATATCATTTATTTTAAATGTAATAGCGAGCGAGGCGTGTTATTTCCTTTGCTGAACGCAGGTGTACTATTTTATCACAGTCCGTCTGTGTTCGGGAATGATTTGGAATTACATTACATTGTATCAGACCACGGAGAGCTCAGAGGGAGCCTTAACCGATGGTCCTGAGCTCCTGAAAGTGAAACCTACAGGGTTATTCAGAGAGGTGAAAACCAGGAGAATGGCTGGAGAAGTGAAAATTCTAGGTCAAAATAGCCAAACTAGAAAAATTCTCCCATTTATCTCACTTTCCAAATCGGCTATTTTGACCTAGAATATTCCTTTCTCCAGTCATTCTCCTGGTTCACCTCTCTCTGAATAACCCTGATGGTATCATCCTATGTTTCTTCATTTACAAGACAGGGGAGCTCCCTCTGAGCTCTCTGTGGTTCTGATACAATGTAATGTAATTCCAAATCATTGCCGAACACAGACGGACTGTGATAAAATAGTACAGCTGCGTTCAGCAAAGGAAATAACATGCCTCGCTCGCTATTACATTTAAAATAAAGTAATAAATGTATTCATCCAATTAATTGCTGAACGCGGACAGACTGTGATAAAATTATACAGCTGCGTTCAGCAAAGAAAAAAAACACGCCTTGCTATTACATATAGAATAAACTATGAAACATTAAATCAAACAAAAAATCCTAAAAATAAATGAAAAATTGGCTTATTGCTGCAATTGAAAATAATAAACGGTTTAAGAAATATTTAATAAAAATACGATATGATGAAAATAATGGTATCTTTAGAAAGTCCATTTAATGGCGCGAAAAATTATATATAATATGTGTGGGTACAGTAAATGAGTAAAACGTAATTTACAGCTAAACACGAACCGCAGAAAGTTAGTTAATATCTGTGTATATCTGGCTCTGATACTAGCCAGTGCCTCAGCCACTGACCACACTGCACGTTCCTGGCAAGGATCCATCTAGATTTAACCTGGTGACAGGGTTACACCAAGAAACTGAATTGAGGCCATACTATGAAACACTTCCTTTTATTTCAGACTGAATTCACAGACGCTTTCAGTGTCAATATTTTAATTAAATCATCAATTATCCAGGAAATTGCAACACAAAATTATAGAGCTGCTTAAATAAGATGATGTGTCGTTGCTGTATTTTCGACTTACTTGTCAATGTAGCTATGGTGCAGGATGAATAGCGGGTCATTAGCAGAGATGGGAACCTGAGACATGGTGCCTCCTATGTAATCATGAAACAGGTTGTGCATGTTTTCGTCTGGTGTTTTCCATCTGATGGCTTAATGAAACCTAAAAATAAATTTAAAAAATTACTCTGTACTTTAATGTAATTAAACACATTCCCTGCAGTTCTGCTTGCTACAATTTCCGCTCATCGCCTGGCTGCCATTTGTGCTTTATCTATATATTATCTATTCTGCTGCTTTAACCACTTTCTCAGCGCGCAGGTCTGAATTATACGTCGCTGTAGTGTTTGTTTGGCTAAATTACACCGGAATGTTACCTGGAAATTGTAATCTGTGTAAACATATTAACAACCGGATTGACCCCTTGCCACTAAGCCATTTCTTCTACGGTTTCCACCTGTCCGGGTTTCACCCAGACAGTCTGGTTTACGAGTCATGTGGTCCGTTTTCAGATCCCCTGCCACCTGAACACATGACTCGGCTTAACCTGCATCCCACACATGTCGCGCCTTTGCCATGGTCCTCCGGACCGACCAGCTATTAAATAAGCAGCTGCAGAGTTTTCTGCTGTGCTGCTGCTCCTTGAATAATCACTCGCCCACTGGCTGTATGCAAGTGAGAGATGGACTCTCCACCCCAGTCACTGGCACAGCTGCTGCTGCTGTGGTTGCCCGACTAAGTAGAGATGTGGGCTAGCTTCCCCTCCCCTTCTGCTGGCCCCAGCCCCCTCCATCCCAGCAGCAGGTCCTCTCCTGATACACAGGCAAGTCGCTTCCCATCTTTTCTCCAGCCTCTCTCGTCTTCCCCTTCTCTTTCTCCCCCTCCTCAATCCTCTTCCACCCCATTCCCTCTCTTCCTCACACTCTCCCCCTTCTTCATCTCTTTCGCCTCTTCTCTCTCTGCTTTTCTCCCTCTCCCTCCCCTTTTCTCCTTTCCTCTCCCTCCCTCTCCCCTTCCCTCCCCACTCCTACCTTTTTCTCCCTCCCCACTTTTCTCCCTCTCTCCCCACTTTTCTCCCTCTCTCCCTTTTCTCCCTCTCTCTATCCCCATTTATTCCTCCGTCTCTCTCCCCTTCCATCCCTTCTCTCTCTCTCCCCCTCTCTCCTTCCCTCTCCTTTTCTCCCTCCATCTCTCCATTTACTCTGTTCTCTCTCCCTTCTCCCTCCCTCTTTCTCTTTCATTTTTTCCCTTCCTCTCTCTACCTTTTTCTCCCTCTCTCTTCCTCTCTCTCTTTTCTCCCTCCCTCTCCCCTTTTCTCCCTCCCTCTCCCTTTTGTCCCTCTCTCTTCCTCTCTCTCTTTTCTCCCTCCCTCTCCCCTTTTCTCCCTCCCTCTCCCCTTTTCTCCCTCCCACCTCTCCCCCTTTTTCCATCCCCTTCCTCTCTCTCCTTTTATCTCACCCTATCTCTCCCCTTTTATCCCACTCTCTCGCCCTCTTTTTTCCTTTTCTATGTCACACTCCCTTTTTTCTCTCTCTTTTTATCCCTCCCTCTATCCCTTTTTGCCCTCACTCCTTTTCTCTCTCTCTCCTTTTCTCCCTCTCTCCCCCTTTTCTCCCCATCTCTCCCTTTTCTCCCTCCCTTTTATCCCACTCTCCCTCGTTCCTTTCATCTCTCCCTCTTCCTTTTCTCCTTCCCTCTCTATCCCCATTTTTCACTCCCTGTCACGGTTCGCGGATCCTACCACGCAGTCCTTAAAGCCCAACACTCCACAGAGCCAAAAAGCTACAAACAGGGTATCCGTAGAAAAATCCCTAACTGTCTGGTCCTTAAAAATTGGCCAGGTAAATATGTACTAGCTAGACAGAAAGGTTAATCAAAGACAATGTCGTAATACAAAACCAGGTCAGCAACACGGGGGTAGTCAGACGAGCCAGAATCAGGAATACAGAGTATAGAATAGTCAAATGGAATAGCCAGGTCGATATCAGTGCAGTAGCGTAGTACAAGGAAAATAGTCTAGGGCAACAGAAGGTAGAATGGTCAGAAAACAAGCAGAGGTCAATAATAGGTAAATCACGAGAGAATTCAGGTACAGGGAGCTCAGGTATGGATTATTATTATTATTATTATCTTTATTTATAAAGCGCCAGCATATTCCGCAGCGCTGTACAATAAGCACAGTATAGACAGGGTTACAATACATTGAACAACATTTGACAAACAGTACAGGAGGAGATGAGGGCCCTATTCCCGTAGGAACTCACAATCTGGGAGGGTTGGGGTTGGAAACAGGAGGAGAGGACTGTAAGGTGAGAGTGATTGATGGTTGCGTCAGTGAGTTGGGTGGTAGGCTTCCCTAAATAGGAACGTTTTAAGGGAGCGTTTGAAGGAAGAGAAGTTAGGGGAAAGTCTGAGAGTACGAGGGAGAGCGTTCCAGAGAGTGGGGGCTGCGCGTGAGAAATCCTGCAGTCTATCGTGGTAAGAGGTGATGCGGGGAGAAGCTAGGCGCAGGTCACATGTTTGACCTTAGGGAGTGGGCCGGGGTGTATTTGGTGATTAGTGAGGACAGGTAGTGGGGAGCTGAGTTAGTGAGGGTTTTGTAGGTAAGGATAAGGATTTTGAACTTAATTCTGCAGTGGATGGGGAGCCAGTGAAGGGACTCGCAGAGGGGAGTGGCAGAGACAGAGTGGCGGGTGAGGTGAATTAGCATGGCAGAGGCGTTCAGGATGGATTGTAGGGGGGAGAGGCGGGACAGAGGGAGGCCAGATAAGAGATTATTGCAGTCGTCGAGTCGGGAGATTACCAGGGCGTGTATGAGTTGTTTTGTGGTGTCAGCGGTAAGAAATGGCCGAATTCTGTAAATATTACGCAGTTGGTATCGGCAGGAGGAGGAAAGAGACTTGATGTGGGGGATGAAGGAAAGAGCAGAGTCAAGTGTAACTCCAAGACAGCGAACTTGGTTTGATGGGGAAATGGTGATACCCTCCACCGTGATAGAGAAGTCAGGAGGTGGGGAGGCATTGGAGGGAGGAATAAGTAGGAGTTCAGTCTTTGACATGTTGATCTTTAGGTGGTGGGAGGCCATCCAGGAGGAGATGCCAGATAAACAGTCACTGACTTTTGAAAGGACAGGGGGAGAGAGATCAGGGGTAGAGAGGTAGATCTGAGTGTCATCAGCGTAGAGGTGGTAATTGAAGCCAAGCTGTTGATGATTTTGCCCAGGGAGGAGGTGTAGATGGAAAAGAGCAGAGGACCAAGGACAGAGCCTTGAGGTACACCAACAGCTAGAGGCAATGAGGAGGAGGAGTTACCAGCAAAGGACACACAGAAGGACCTGTTGGATAAATAGGATTCGACCCAAGCGAGTGCAGTGTCACCGAGACCCAGAGAGTTGAGGGTCTGTAGAAGGAGGGGGTGGTCAACAGTGTCAAAAGCAGCTGAGAGGTCGAGCAGGATGAGGATAGAATAGTGGCCGTGTTTTTTAGCAGTTAGGAGGTCGTTGGTGACTTTGGAGAGGGCAGTTTCAGTTGAGTGTAGGGGACGGAAGCCAGATTGCAGGGGGTCAAGTAGTGAATTGGAGGACAGGAAGAGGGAGAGGCGGTTGAAGACTAGTTTTTCTAAGAGCTTTGATGTGAAGGGAAGCAGGGATACAGGGCGGTAGTTGGATGGAGAGTTGGGATCGAGGGATGGTTTCTTTAGTAAAGGGGTAACTAGCGTGTGTTTGAAGGCAGATGGAAAGGAGCCAGTGGAGAGAGATAAGTTGAAGATGTGTGTGAGAGCAGGGGTGAGGGAGGAGGAGAGGGGAGGAATTAGATGTGAGGGAATGGGGTTGAGCGGGCACGTGGTGAGATGTGAGGAGGACAATAAGGAAATTACTTCCTCCTCAGTGGCTGGGAGGAAGCGGCAGAGGGTGGCAGAGGGGACCTCTGGGAGTGGAGGTGGCAGATAACTATCTTGTGTTGGGATGTTGCTTCTGATAGTTAGAGTTTTACTGAGGAAGTAGTCTGCCAGGTCTTGAGCGCTGAAGGCAGCTGTGGGTGGAGGTGCAGGTGGTAGAGGAGGGTGTTGAAGGTGGACCAGAGCCGTTTCGGGTTGGAGGACAGCGTAGATATAAGAGATGAGAAGAAGGATTGTTTGGCCAAGTGGAGGGCAGAGGTGTATGACCGGAGAATAAACTTAAAGTGAACAAAATCAGCTTCAGAGCGGGATTTCCTCCAGGCACGCTCTGCAGTCTGCGGCGGAGCATCTTTGCAGGTAGCGTGTCTGGAGGGTGTGCCAGGGCTGAAGCTGGCGGCGTGGGGCCTTACAGAGTCGAAGAGGAGCAAGAGTGTCTAGAGCAGAGATAAGAGTAGTGTTGTAGTGATTAGTGGCAGCATCAGGCAGGTGAACGATGAGGTATGAGGGAGGTGGTGAAGTAGGTTGGAGAATTGATGGGGGTCCACAGCATGTAGATTTTTGTGAGTGTGTGTGCGGGGTGGGGGAGCAGGGTGTTTAGGAAGTCCAGATAGGTTGAAAGAGAGAAGGTGGTGGTCAGAGATGGGGAAAGGGCGACAGTTGAACTCAGAAATGGAGCAGAGGTTGGAAAAGACAAGGTCAATAGCGTGACCATCGCGGTTGGTAGGGAGGAGGGAGGATTGTGTGAGTCCAAGGGAGGACGTGAGTGAAAGAAGTTTGGAGGCAGCAGGGGCGGAAGGATCATCAATGGGAATGTTGAAGTCCCCGAGAATTAGGCATGGAAGATTAGAAGACAGGAAGTGAGAAAGCCAGGTAGCAAAGTGGTCAAAGAACTGGGAGGTTGGTCCCGGTGGGCGGTAGATGACTGCCACCCTGAGAGCCAGAGGAGAGAACAGGCGGATGCAGTGTGTCTCGAAGGAGGAGAAGGCGAGGGATGGGGGTGGAGGGAGATGCTGGTAGGTGCAGGTGGGAGAGAGCAGGATTCCGACCCCGCCACCATTTCTCTCACCCGGTCTGGGGTATGGCTCAAGTGTAGACCGCCATGTGAGAGAGCAGCAACGGAGGCCGTGTCAGAGGGAGTTAGCCAGGTTTCAGTTAAAGCTAGGAGGTTGAAGGAGTTTGAAAGAAAGAGGTCATGGATGGCTGTGAGTTTGTTGCACACAGAGCGAGCGTTCCAGAGGGCGCAGGAGAAAGAGGACAGGCGCTGAGGGATTATAGGAATGAGGTTGCTGGGCTTGCAGGGATGTGATTTATGTGCGATGGAGATAGGATGAGAGGGAAGTATTGGATGTGTTGAGGGGCCAGGGTTAGGGGATATTTCACCTGAATAGAGTAACAGCAGGAGGGTGAGAAAGAGAAGGTGGGAATGGGATTTGTGGGAGTGATTGGCAGCACGAGAGTTAGAGGGAGACCATGTTCTGAGGAAACAAAGGAGCTCATGTGAGGCCATCATGTGGGACGAGAGGAGGGAGGAGAGATGCAGATAGTGTAGGGGTTGGTGGTAGTGGGGCAGAAGTTCCATTTAAGGAGAAAGGTAGAAGTAAAGAGCAGAAGCGTGAGAGAAAGCATGATATAGATATGACGGAATGGGATGTTGTCCGCCTGCGGGTGTGCTCAATCTGCGTGGCCCCGGCGCTTACCGCTGGCCCGTCTACCGAGTGACACGCACTCGGCGTCTCGTGCGGCCTGGAGTGACCCTGGGGAAGGGTTAGCGGGCGGAGGAGAGGACCCCTGCGTAGAACCAGCCCGACCACTGAGCACCACGGTACGTGGGAAACGTTTCGGATCTGGGTGCGGAGGAATCTTCGGATCGGATTGCGGAGATCGCTACGGACCTTACGGAAGCGGCTGGATGTTCGGATCTTATCTCGATCCCTGGATATACCGAAGCGCGGTACGCGGCCGCGCCTTTCGGATCGGATCCCGGGCGAATGTACTCGGACTCGATGCCCTCACGCTGCGCCTCTGTCCTGATGCTCGATGCAGGCACAGGGCGCTCGATTCGGTTCGGATCGTTGCTGGACACCGCACCCTGAGACCGCGGGGGATACTCAGAGAATGTATGCGGCGGAGAAATAAAGACATCAGACGAGGCTGGATGCACTGGTAAATCTGGCTTTATTATTCACAGCACCTACATTTATCAACTTCACACAAATTAGGAATACAATGGGAATCCCTGCCCGCCCTCACAGGACCCATTGGTCCTTACGGATCGGGGAGTCGCCGATTCGAACCGGATGGTCCGAATCGGCCATTTTAAGATTCGAACCGGATGGTCCGAATCGGCCATTTTCCGATTCGAATAATCTGATCGCAACCACGAGGCAATCGTAAAAAGGGCGGCGGGCAAGGCAGACAAAGGGAACACATTTCACAATAACCAACGGGGACACTTTACTACACCACACATACCACATCTAAATAAAAGTACTTCAAAACTCCGCGGGTCCCACAGCACCTAAGTGTCCATGGCCATAACTGTCACGGGAAACTGCCCCTGGCTGAGGGTGTTGGGCCATTCCGTGACACTCCTCCCCCTCCCCCAGTTCGACGCACCTGGTCTGACCCCCACCGGGTCATACCGGGGAAGTCGGTGCTCCCAGGCCCATAGTCTGTCTGGGGAGGCCGGGCCACCAAGCTTCTCCGTTTGGCCCTGCGGCCATGCCAGGTTGGGTGGGCCCCCACGTCCTCGTGGTTACCCCGCCTGGAGAAAGAGCCATGTGGCTGGGTCGGAGTGCCGCCTGTGTCCCCCCCGGGGAAACGGGTGCTAACTGCACACACACCGGGTGACCCGATTAGTTGTTGAAAAGTCCAGTGGCTGCGTGGGGCCTCCGGGCCAAAGAGTTGGACAGATGGGCAGAGGCCAGCGGCGCTCTGCCCCGTAGCCAGCTCTTCTGCTGAGGAGGGAAATGCAGCAATGACCTCCCGAGAGTCAAGGACGGCCACCGGCTGCGAAGTCAGCAGTTTGGGAAAACCCAGCTGCTCCTCAAGGCCGGCGAAGATTGGGCAAGGCCCAGTGCCACTCCGCCCCGTTGCCAGCTTCTCTGCTGGGGAATCAGGCACAGGAGCGGCCACTGAAGGGACAAGCGTGGTCAAACCCGGCTGCTCTTCAAGGCAGCCGAAGGGTGGGCAGAAGCCAGCGGCTCTCTGCCCCGTTGCCAGCTCTTCTGCTGGAGTGGAGGGCGCCGGGACACAGTCCCGGAGTTTAGGTGCGTCAAGCGGCTGCGTGGCCGGTGGCATGTAATTAGCCTTGCTCTGACCCTCGGGACCAATTGGGAGGGGTGGGCAGAGGCCAGCGGCACTCTGCCCCGTGGTCAGCTCTTCCACTGGGCGAGGATCTCCTTGCAGGGGGATGGTTTCTTCACCCCCCTGGACAATCAAGGGCTGTACCCAACCCAGTCCGGGGAACCCATCGGTCTGCTCCTCCTGGCAGACTGTGAGCAGCGGGCAGAGGCCAGCGGCACTCTGCCCCATGGCCAGCTCTTCTGCTGGTTGGAGGATAGCTCTCTTTGCGACTGAGAGTGGGCAGAGGCCAGCGGCGCTCTGCCCCGTTGCCAGCTCCTCCGCTGGACCCGTGGCCTCGGCCACCCTGTCCGCTTGCGGGGTGGAGGGGGTAACTTTGTCTGCTGGGTGCGAATCACCTTGCAGGGGGATGGTTTCTTCACCCCCCAGGACAATCAATGGCTGCTCACAGCCCAGCCCGGGGGAACCATCCGTCTGCTCCTCCTGGCAGACTGTGGGCAGTGGGCAGAGGCCAGCGGCACTCTGCCCTGTGGCCAGCTCTTCCGCTGGTTGGAGGACAACTCTCGTTGCGACTGGGAGTGGGCAGAGGCCAGGGGCACTCTGCCCCGTTGCCAGCTCCCCCGCTGGACCCGTGGCCTCGGCCACCCTGTCCGCTTGCGGGGTGAAGGGGGTAACTTTCCCTGCTGGGTGAGGATCACCTTGCAGGGGGATAGGTTTATTTGCAGCTGAGAGTGGGCAGAGGCCAGCGGCGCTCTGCCCCGTTGCCAGCTCCTCCGCTGGACCCGTGGCCTCGGCCACCCTGTCCACTTGCGGGGTGAAGGGGGTAACTTCCTCGTCTGGGACCCCAACGGGTACCCATGGGACCACCTCGGCCTCCATAATTCCCAGACCTGGGGGCTGTCGACTTCTTCCGCCGACCCGTCCCAGCACGGGGAACTCAGATCCGACTGCGGAGCGCCGTCCAACAGTCTCCGGTAGGCCATCTCGAGCTCCCACTCCCGCTCCACCAGGAACTCCAACTCCTCGGGACTATCGTCCCGGCTCTCATACGGGATTTCCTCTTCCCGCCGCTCCAGAATTTCCTCAAACCGATCCTCCGACTCCTCCCCAAATCCAGGGTCGTCGACCATCCCGGCATAGAGCAGCCCCATGCCGCCGTAATGTCGACCTGCGGTGCCATCGAGGGTGCGTGGTGTCAGGGAGACTGCCAACCACCGGAATGCGCGGTACGCGGCGTCCAAGGCCACCTCTTGCCGCACCAGGCTTCGGAGCTCGACCTCCCACTCGTCCGGGGGTCGACCCCTCAGGAGTACAGCTCTGGCATTGAACTGCACCTGGAAGATGACGGCGCTCGAAGGGACATCAGCCCCGTGGCAGTCCCTCTCATGGCGTAGCGCCTCATACCATAGTGCTTGACGCACCTCGTCCCGCCACTCAAATTCAGTGGGCTCTACTGCGGACCCGTAGTACCGTTCCGGCTCTCCTGCAGCCTGCTCGAAAACTCGATCCCCATGTCAGCGAGGGTGCCGGCACAGGAGCACCGCTCCTCGACGGGGAATGTGGCGTCCTCAGATGCAGCTCCAGGCGAGCTGTAAGTCCCGGAAGGGTAATCACTGGGGGTTGCAGATTCCCAGGGTGAAGCTCCAGTCAAGCTGTAAGCCTCGACCCAGGGTTCCACAGGGTAGGGTTCGGGGGTAAAATGCTCAGTCTCTGCTCCGCGGAGCGCTGCCAACCGCAGCTCGTGCCGGCGGTCCTTTTCTTGCTCCACTTCCCGGTAGACTCCCCGCATCACTTCGTGTATGTCCGCCTCCGCTGGGGCATCTCCGAGTAGGGCCACCCGACGCCGCACCTCTCTGAGGCAAGCTTCTTCCTCCACCTCTACGCGGACAGGGCTGTGGACGGGTGTCGTCACCCTGTCCTGATCCATCCTGGTCAGCTCTTTAATTAAGGTTTTCCTCTTCTTGTTACCCGGCGTTCCTCCCCGGTTCTCCAACATCCCACGCAGGGTGTCCCTGTCGTAGTGGGTGTACACCGCCATGGCGTAGGTCTCCTAGGGGCCTGCAGAGAGCGATCCCACCGCTGCCACCAGTATGACGGAATGGGATGTTGTCCGCCTGCGGGTGTGCTCAATCTGCGTGGCCCCGGCGCTTACCGCTGGCCCGACTACCGAGTGACACGCACTCGGCGTCTCATGCGGCCTGGAGTGACCCTGGGGAAGGGTTAGCGGGCGGAGGAGAGGACCCCTGCGTAGAACCAGCCCGACCACTGAGCACCACGGTACTCAGCGTCTCGAGCAGCTGGTTCACTGACCTTGTGGGTGTGGGACGTCTGTGGAGATCGGATCTGTCGCGGAGGAATATTCGTATCTTAAGTGGGAAACGTTTCGGATCTGGGTACGGAGGAATCTTCGGATCGGATTGCGGAGATCGCTACGGACCTTACGGAAGCGGCTGGATGTTCGGATCTTATCTCGATCCCTGGATATACCGAAGCGCGGTACGCGGCCGCGCCTTTCGGATCGGATCCCGGGCGAATGTACTCGGACTCGATGCCCTCACGCTGCGCCTCTGTCCTGATGCTCGATGCAGGCACAGGGCGCTCGATTCGGTTCGGATCGTTGCTGGACACCGCACCCTGAGACCGCGGGGGATACTCAGAGAATGTATGCGGCGGAGAAATAAAGACATCAGACGAGGCTGGATGCACTGGTAAATCTGGCTTTATTATTCACAGCACCTACATTTATCAACTTCACACAAATTAGGAATACAATGGGAATCCCTGCCCGCCCTCACAGGACCCATTGGTCCTTACGGATCGGGGAGTCGCCGATTCGAACCGGATGGTCCGAATCGGCCATTTTCCGATTCGAACCGGATGGTCCGAATCGGCCATTTTCCGATTCGAATAATCTGATCGCAACCACGAGGCAATTGTAAAAAGGGCGGCGGGCAAGGCAGACAAAGGGAACACATTTCACAATAACCAACGGGGACACTTTACTACACCACACATACCACATCTAAATAAAAGTACTTCAAAACTCTGCGGGTCCCACAGCACCTAAGTGTCCATGGCCATAACTGTCACGGGAAACTGCCCCTGGCTGAGGGTGTTGGGCCATTCCGTGACAATAGACGTGCGTTTACCCAGAGTAAAATTGGGCCTTGCAGTTCCTTCCTCCAGTCCCACAACTCCAGGAATCAACTCTGAGCGTCCACTTAAGAATGCCACTCAACTCCAGGAATCAACTCTGAGCATCCACTTAAGAATGCCACTCAACTCCAGGAATCAACTCTGAGCATCCACTTAAGAATGCCACTCAACTCCAGGAATCAACTCTGAGCGTCCACTTAAGAATGCCACTCAACTCCAGGAATCAACTCTGAGCGTCCACTTAAGAATGCCACTCAACTCCAGGAATCAACTCTGAGCGTCCACTTAAGAATGCCACTCAACTCCAGGAATCAACTCTGAGCGTCCACTTAAGAATGCCACTCAACTCCAGGAATCAACTCTGAGCGTCCACTTAAAAATGCCACTCAACTCCAGGAATCAACTCTGAGCGTCCACTTAAGAATGCCACTTAAATGACACTGGAGCCTGGCTCAAATGGAGCCTGGTATAGTTGTTATATAGGGCGGACTGATTTCATTCAGGCAGTTAAAGAGTCAACAGCTGAAAAAGTCAACACCTGAAGCTGGATGGGCTGTGTCAACAGGGCAGGAGATTCACATGCTAATTAGCAAAGCAAATGGTGGAGAAAAACAAAAAAAAAAAAAAAAAAAACAGAAAAAAAACAAGGAAACGTTATAATGTGGGTGCCTGCCAATACTGGGTGATGGGGGTCCTACCAGCAAAAGTATGCAGGGGTTTAGTTGAGATGTGGGTGATGGGTGATAATGCCTACCAGCAAAAGTATGCAGGGGTTCAGTTGAGATGTGGGTGTCTGTGGATGATGGGTGATGGGTGATAATGCCTACCAGCAAAAGTATGCAGGGGTTCAGTTGAGATGTGGGTGTCTGTGGATGATGGGTGATGGGTGATAATGCCTACCTGTGGAGAGAGGAGACACAGGAATTAGGGATCGTGATGGCGTAGGGGATCTTGGATAAAACTCCAGGAATCAACTCTGAGCGTCCACTTAAGAATGCCACTTAAATGACAATGATAACCACGATCTGGTACTGTTTGGAAGGAGCTGTGGGTTTTTAAAAGGCCTTCACCAAACCGCGCCCCCTCTCAAGCCGCACCTCATGCAGCCACCTCCCTGCCTGTCTCTATTTAAACCGGGCGTTTGTCAGCGAGCAGCATCAGACATGCTGCCTTCAAGCATACCGGAGAGGCTGGAAGCCCCCAACGTTACACTCCCCCTCTCCCCTTTTCTCCCTCCCTCTCACCCCTCTTTTTCCTTTTCTCCCTCCCTCTCACCCCTCTTTTTCCTTTTCTCCCTCCCTCTCCCCCTCTTTTTCCTTTTCTCCCTCCCTCTCCCCTTTTCTCCCACCCTCCCCCTCTATCTCTCCCCTCTCTCCCCTGTTCTCCCCCTCTCTCCCCTTTTCTCTCTCTCCCCCCATTTTCTCTCTCTCTCTCTCTCTCCCCCTCCCACTTTCTCCCCTTTTATCCCACTCTCATTACTGTGTGTATATGTCATGTGACGCCAGAATGCTATAACGAAAATGTCAAAGTGCAAGATTCCATTCAGATTTCAATAATTTAAAGTGTGTAAATTTTTTTTTCCATATTTTGTCCTCCAAACCTTTGTGGTTATATATTCTATGAGGCACTCTTTATTAAAAAAAATACCCACAAATAGGGAACCTGTTATTGGTGTGGGAAATAAGAAGGTGAGGAATGACAACGATGTTTATTTCATACCTGAAAACTGGACATTTTCATTGCCTTAGAACAGGAAAAACAAAATACGTTTTGCATTTTCCCGTTTCTTTCTTTTTTTTTTTTTTAAATTTAAAATTCGGTAGTTCCTTTAGAAAGAAGCAGTAACAGGTTACCATTTTCTGTTTTTTTTAACAAGAGTGCCCCATAAAATATATAACCCCAAACATTTTATGTTATAGCATTCTGACGGTACATGAGGTATACACTCCAATATTGGGTAACTTCGATGACTGTTCTCTAATTCATGGAATTCATCGTATTTTCTTCTAAAGGGAATCCCCGAAATGTGGCCAATTGCAGTGAAACACAATTTTGGTGCTTTGTGAATAGACAGATTCTGATGTGAATAGACAGATTGGATGTGACGAAATCCAATAGGCATCATTCTTTGCCTATTTAACCATGACCTGAGTAGATGTTCCTTGCCCTGTCGTGTATTCTCATAACCCTCAGTATGTTATGTTTTATTCTGCCTATCTTGTGCATCGACCTGTTGGCTTTTCCCTTGACCACCCATTATTCTCCAGCCCTCAACCCTGTCTTTGGTTTATCATTTCTGTGTATCTCTGGATCCCTGATCTAAGCTTTTCTATAGACTTTTTATGAGCTCTTCTTACTCCATATCAAGGACCGGCTCTATATTCTGAGTTCTTGTTTCATTGTGGTAGGTCGTATTTCGGGTCTTACTTCATGTCTAGTCTGAAAATATCTGACCAATCCAAGGACTAGCTCTATTACTGGGTTATGTGCATTGTCTTTGTTTTGGGTTATACTGTATATACACTATATTGCCAAAAGTATTCGCTCACCTGCCTTGACTTGCATATGAATTTAAGTGACATCCCATTCCTAATCCATAGGGTTCAATATGACGTCGCTCCACCCTTTGCAGCTCTAACAGCTTCAACTCTTCTGGGAAGGCTGTCCACAAGGTTTAGGAGTGTGTTTATGGGAATTTGTGACCATTCTTCCAGAAGCGCATTTGTGAGGTCACACACTGATGTTGGACGAGAAGGCCTGGCTCTCAGTCTCCGCTCTAATTCATCCCAAAGGTGTTCTATCGGGTTGAGGTCAGGACTCTGTGCAGGCCAGTCAAGTTCATCCACACCAGACTGTCATCCATTTCTTTATGGACCTTGCTTTGTGCACTGGTGCACAGTCATGTTGGAAGAGGAAGGGGCCAGCTCCAAACTGTTCCACAAAGTTGGGAGCATGGAATTGTCCAAAATGTCTTGGTATGCTGAAGCATTCAGAGTTCCTTTCACTGGAACTAAGGGGTCAAGCCCAGCTCCTGAAAAACAACCCCACACCATAATCCCCCTCCAAACTTTACACTTGGCACAATGCAGTCAGACAAGTACCGTTCTCCCGGCAACCGCCAAACCCAGACTCGTCCATCAGATTGCCAGATGGAGAAGCGCGATTCGTCATTCCAGAGAACGCGTCTCCACTGCTCTAGAGTCCAGTCGCAGCGTGCTTTACACCACTGCATCCGACGCTTTGCATTGCACTTGGTGATGTATGGCTTGGATGCAGCTGCTCGGCCATGGAAACCCATTCCATGAAGCTCTCTGCGCACTGTTCTTGAGCTAATCTGAAGGCCACATGAGGTTTGGAGGTCTGTAGCAATTGACTCTGCAGAAAGTTGGTGACCTCTTCACACTATGCGCCTCAGCATCCGCTGCCCCACTCCGTCAGTTTACGTGGCCTCGCACTTCGTGGCTGAGTTTCTGTCGTTCCCAAACACTTCCACGTTCTTATAATACAGCTGACAGGAATATTTTGGAGCGAGGAAATTTCACGACTGGATTTGTTGCACAGGTGGCATCCTATCACAGCTCCACGCTGGAATTCACTGAGCTCCTGAGAGCGACTCTTTCTTTCACAAATGTTTGTAAAAACAGTCTGCATGCCTAGCTGCTTGATTTTATGCACCTGTGGCCATGGAAGTGATTGGAACACACGGATTCTGATTATTTGGATGGGTTAGCCAATACTTTTGGCAATATAGATTCTAGATTGTGAGTTCTTACGGGAATAGGGCCTCATCTCCTCCTGTACTGTTTGTCAAATGTTGTTCAATGTATTGTAACCCTGTCTATACTGTGCCTATTGTACAGCGCTGCGGAATATGCTGGCGCTTTATAAATAAAGAATAATATATAGTGTACATATCTTGACATATGAAAATCACATGTGTAGCCGAAGCCCCCTGAGTACAATGTACATTGAAAGTTTGACTATTTTACGTTGAGTACATAAAATAGTTGATAAGCTTCAGATAACAGTGTAAGGAATTAAGGTTTTTAAAAGGGAATTGATTTAAAGCTGTAACTGTTTTTGAGAAATGTTATGGACATTATCGATCTCTAAAGGTTTCTTGCTAAATATAATTAAGGAGCCAGAGAGCCGTTTACGTTTCACAACACCTGAATGAAATATCTTTCTGTCTTCTTCCAGGGTTGGTGTAAACGGTTTTCCTCCGTATTACCAGAAACCACATATCAAAAGTATGACGGAATGGAGATGTTGTTCCGCCTGCGGGTGTGCTCTATCTGCGTGACCCCGTCGCTTACCGCTGGCCCGACTACCGAGTGACGCGCACTCGGCGTCTCGTGCGGCCTGGCGTGACCCTAGGGTAGGGTTAGCGGGCGGTGGAGGGGACCCCTGCCTAGAACCAGTCCGACCACTGAGCCATACAGCACTCAGCGTCCCGAGCAACTGGTTCACTGACCTTGCGGGTGTGGGACGTCTGTGGAGATCGGCTCTAGCAGCCGTGGAGAAAGATCGGATCTTATGGGGAAACGTTTCGGATCTTATGCGGGAAACGTTTCCGATCCGGGGGCGGGTGTCTCTTCGGATCTTGGGCGGCAGCGTCTTCGGGTCGGGAAGGGAAGGCCGGACGGATCGGGCTTGGAGGACTTCAGATCGGGGTTGAAGGGGTTTTCGGATATGGCGGGACCGGTGGAGAGTTCGGGTCTTACCGCAGTACCGAAGCGCGGTTCACAGCTGCGTCTTTCGGTTCGGATCTCCGTCTTTCTGGGAACCGAATCCTCCTGCGCAGCGCCTCTGTCCTGATACTCAATGCAGGGTCAGAGCGCTCGATTCGGATCGTATCTGGGTGGGCACCGTACCCTGAGATCGCGGGGGACACTCAGATGCGAAAGTACGGCGGAGACAGAGACACATCAGACGAGGCTGATGCACTGCAAAATCTGGCTTTATTATGCACGGTTCCAACATTTAACCAACTTCACATAAATTAGAATACAATGGGACTCCTTGCCCGCCCTCCCAGGACCCATTGGCCCTTGGCCTTCAGGGAGTCGCCAATTCGGACCGGATGGTCCGAATCGGCCATTTTACGATTCGAACCGGATGGTTCGAATCGGCCATTTTCCGAATCGAGAATTCCAAACTGCGCCACAAGGATCGGAAAATGGCGGCGGCAAGGCAAACAAAGGGAAAATACATTACACAATAAACCAACGGGGAACACTTTATTACACCACACAACATCACATCTAGATAAAAGTATTGGTAAAACGGGGTGCGTGCCACCACACCCAAGTGTCCATATGCCACCACAGTCACTGCACCGCCCCTGGCTGGGGGTGCTGGGCCATCCCGTGACACTCCTCCCCCTCCCCAAGGTCCGACGCACTCGGTTGGACCCCACCGGGTCGTACCGAGGTAGTCGGGGCTCCCCAATCCCCTGGTTCCCGGGCCGACTGCCGCGATAACCCATCGGCGTTACCGTTCTGCGACCCGGGTCGGTATTGGATTGAAAAGTTAAAGGGTTGGAGAGCCAGCTCCACCGTAACAGGCGGCCGTTTTCCCCCGCCACTCGGTTGAGCCATTACCAAGGGTTATGGTCGGTCATCACGGTGAAGGACCGACCGTAGACATAAGGTTGGAGTTTCCGTAGGGCCCAGACCAGGGCCAGGCACTCCTTCTCCACTGCAGCATACCCCACCTCTCGTGGCAACAGCTTCCGGCTGATGAACGCCACCGGATGATCCCCCCCGTCGTCCCCCACTTGACTCAGGACAGCTCCCAGTCCGAACATGGACGCGTCTGTGTGGACAACAAAACGTTTGTTATAGTTGGGAGCTGCCAGCAGGGGCGCTTGGGTCAGGGCGGCCTTCAATTGCCGGAAGGCCTGTTCGCACTCCGGGGACCACAGGACTTGGCGGGGCAGGGATTTCTTGGTCAGATCAGTCAGGGGTTTGGCCAGGTCACTGTAATGGGGTACGAATTTTCTGTAGTACCCCGCGGTGCCCAGGAAGGCGAGAACCTGGGTCTTGGTCACACAGGGGTGGGCCAATCCAGGATGGCCTCTATCTTAGCGGGCTCCGGCCGTTGTATCCCGCACCCCACCCGGTGACCCAGATACTGCACCTCGGCCATCCCCAACCTTACATTTCTCCGGCTTCAGGGTCAGGTTGGCGTCCCTAATCCGGCCCAGGACAGTCCCTACATGATCCAGATGTTCCTCCCAGGTCTGGCTATAGATGGCTATATCATCCAGGTATGCGCAAGCGAATCCCTGGAGGCCATCGAGGAGGCGATCGATTAACCGCTGGAAGGTAGCAGGGGCGTTCTTCATCCCGAACGGCATGACTCGAAACTGGTACAAGCCGAACGGGGTGATGAAGGCCGACTTCGGGGTCGCCTCCTCGGCAAGGGGAATCTGCCAATACCCCTTGCACAGATCCACCGTGGTCAGGAAATGACCCCCGGAGATCTGGTCTAGCAACTCGTCGACTCGGGGCATCGGATAAGCGTCCGTAATAGTACAGTCGTTTATCCGCCGATAATCGACGCAGAACCTGGTGGTACCGTCCTTTTTGGGCACCAGGACCACGGGCGACGCCCATGGGCTGGCCGACGGCTCAATGACCCCCAGCTCCAACATCTCCCGGATCTCGGCCCGCATGGACTCGCGAACTGCTTCCGGGAGCCGGTAGGCGGGCTGTCGGAGTGGTTTCTGACCGGGCGTGTCCACCTGATGGACAGCCTGGTCCGTATATCCGGGAGGGCCGAGAAAACCCCCGGATAGGCGAGAAGCAGCTGCCGCGCCTGCGCCTGCTTCTCGGGCCCTAACTCCTCCCCCAGCTGCACCTGCTCCACCCCGGAAGGCTGCTTGGCTACCCCCGGAAGTTCCTCCAAGGGAAATGGTTCCATCTCCTCGGCCGCCGGCGCGCATATGGCGTCCACCGTCTCCGGCCGCTCATGGAAGGCCTTCAGCATATTGACGTGGAACGTCCGCTGGATTCTGGTGTCGGCGCAGCTAACAACCACATAGGTGGTATCCCCCAGCTGGGTTACCACCTTGTAGGGACCTTGCCAGGCCGCCTGCAGCTTGTTCTGCCGCTGTGGTTTTAACACCAGAACCTTCTGTCCCACACAGAACGAGCGGCTGCACGCAGCGCGATCGTACCACGCCTTCTGCTGAGCCTGGGCCGTCTCCATGTTCTCCTGCACGAACCCCTGGAGGTCCGCCAAGCGCTCCCGAAGCTTCAGGACGTACTCCACCACAGGAACTCCGTCCTCCTCCGGCGCCCCCTCCCACTGAGCCCTAACCAGATCCAGGGGCCCTCGCACCCGGCGTCCATATAGCAGCTCAAAGGGGGAGTAACCGGTGGATTCCTGAGGAACCTCCCGGTAGGCGAACAGCAAGTGGGGAAGATACTTCTCCCAATCCCTGTTCTCGTGCACAAAGGCCCGGATGAGCTGCTTCAGGGTCCCATTGAACCGCTCGCACAGCCCGTTTGTCTGGGGGTGATACGGGGCGCTGTGCAGCGCCTTAACGCCACAGAGACGCCAGAGCTGTTGGGTGAGCTCAGCGGTAAACTGGGTACCCTGATCGGATAGGATTTCTCGGGGAAACCCTACCCTCGTGAACACCCTGAGTAGCGCGTCCGCTACGGTGTCCGCCTGGATATTGGCCAAGGCCACAGCCTCGGGGTACCGGGTGGCATAATCCACTACGGTAAGAATATACCTCTTACCGGTGGCACTGGGCCGTGGCAACGGCCCTACGATGTCAACCGCCACCCGGCTAAAAGGCTCCTGGATAATGGGCATGGGGCGCAGGGGCGCCTTCGGGTGGTCTCCAGCCTTCCCAGCTTTCTGGCAGACTGGGCAGGTGCGACAATAGTCGCGGGTATCGTTGCTAAGGCGGGGCCAGTAAAACGCGCGCGCCAACCTGTGCCGGGTTTTCGTCTGGCCTAAGTGGCCTGAAAGGGGGATGTCATGGGCCAAGCGCAGAAGCTCCTGCCTGGGTCCCTGAGGCACCACCAACTGCTTCTGCGGAACCTGCTTCTTTTTGGCCCCCTCCCTCACGGTGTACCGGTACAGCAACCCATCCTCCCACTCTACCTTGTCTTTCCCCTGGCCGTCCAGACCCTGACCAGCTCGGTCCGGTAGCCCTGTAATGTGGGGTCGGTCTGCGTCTGGTGGCGCAGCGTCTCCGGGGTACTCCACGGGGAAGGGAGGACAGGTGGAGGGGGAAGAATCGGGTCCCGTCGGGGTCGGGAAGGTGATGGCGGTCTGGGAGGTCGGGAAGGTGATGGCGGTCTGGGAGGTCGGGAAGGTCCTGAGGGTTTGGAATGTCGGGGGGGTCTGGGAGGTCGGTAATGATTGGGGGTCGCGGAGGTCGGGGAGGTTTGGGCGGTTTGGGAGGTTTGGGAGGTCGGGATGGTGTTGGTGGAGGTCTCACCTGGGTCCCATTCGGAGTGCCCTGGTCGTGACGTCGGCTCTGTTGCCTAGTGGTGACCGGGGTAGCTGCATCTGTGGAGTAAGCGGAAATGAGCTGCCCCAAATCATTCCCCAGGAGCACCTCGGCCGGCAGTTGTCTCAGCAACCCCACCCGCACCTCCCTCTCCCCGTTCCCCCAGTCCAGGTGCACCCGGGCCGTCTCGAGCCGGAGCACTTTTCCTCCCGCCACCCGTACTGCTACAGTGCTCTGCAGGCGGTCGCTTGGCAGGACCAAGTGAGGCCGGACCAGGGTGATGGTAGCCCCGGAGTCTCGCAGCCCCTCAGCGGGCCGCCCGTTTATCCACACCGCCTGGCGGTGATGTCGGCGGTTGTCATCCGCGGCGGCTTGCACAGGGTCGGCCTCATGCAACTGCTCCCACCATTCCCCCGGGGCCTCCGGCCACGGAGCTCCGGCGTCGCAACAATGGGCCGCCGGCGATGGCCTGCCGGCCGGCCGGGTCAACTCCGGACGGTTGGGGCAATGTTGTTTGTAGTGCCCCTCCTGGTTGCACCCGTAACACCGGACGTTAGCCATGTTGGTGGGCCGGCTGGGGGGCCGTGCTACTGGCGCCCGGACCGCCAGTGGTGGAGGTGGTGGCGGAAGTGGGGCGGGTAAAGCTGGACGGCTGGCCAGGGTCCGCTCCCCCCCGGCAACTTCCGGGTGTCCGTGTACTCGTCGGCCCAGGTGGCCGCTTGTTGCACCGTAAAGGGTTTCTTGTCGCGCACCCACTCTCGGATAGCGGAGGGTGTGTGCTCGAAGAACTGCTCGAGCAGCAGCAGTTGGGTGATCTCGGTCACCGTCTCCGCTTGGCTTCCCGAGAGCCAGGTGCGCAGGTCCCTCTGCAGCCGATGGGCCCACTCCACGTGAGTGGCGCCACTGGGCCGGCGAGAATTCCGGAACTTCATCCGGCTGGCTTCAGGGGTCACGGCATATCTACTCAGCAGCGCCTGCTTGACGTGCGAGTAGCTGGTGGCCTCGTCGTCCGGCACTGTACGATAGGCCTCGGCGGCCCGACCGGTCAGCTTACTCGCCAAGATCCGTATCCAGTCGGCACGGTGCACTTCATGCACCCGACACAGGCGCTCAAAGTCCTGGAGGTAGCTCTCTATTTCCTCCTCGGCTTCCCGGAACTCCTTGAACGCCTGGAACGGCACTTTCCGCCCGGAGTATCGGTCTGACGGGGAGCGGCTACTCCGCCGGCTTCGCACTTCGGCCAGCCGCAGTTCGTGCACCCGCTCTCTCTCCCTCTCCTCTTCCTGACCGAGTTCCCGACCCAGTTTCCTCAGCTCCGCTTCCGATGGGGCCGGACCCATCATGGAGATCCGCTCCCGCATCTTCCGGCAGAATTCACTATCTTCGGCCTCAGCAGGGACGGCAGCCGGTGCTGGATCCGCGGGCAACGCCGCGAACACCGCCTCCTGATCCATTCTCTTCAGCTCCTCTATCAGGGTCTCCCGACTCTTGGAGCCCGGGACACCGCCCCGATTCTCCAGCATACCACGCAGGACGTCCCGCTTGTAGGCACTATACCCGGTCATGATGAGGGTCCCCCTGGGGTCTGCAGAGAGCTATCCCACCGCTGCCACCAGTATGACGGAATGGAGATGTTGTTCCGCCTGCGGGTGTGCTCTATCTGCGTGACCCCGTCGCTTACCGCTGGCCCGACTACCGAGTGACGCGCACTCGGCGTCTCGTGCGGCCTGGCGTGACCCTAGGGTAGGGTTAGCGGGCGGTGGAGGGGACCCCTGCCTAGAACCAGTCCGACCACTGAGCCATACAGCACTCAGCGTCCCGAGCAACTGGTTCACTGACCTTGCGGGTGTGGGACGTCTGTGGAGATCGGCTCTAGCAGCCGTGGAGAAAGATCGGATCTTATGGGGAAACGTTTCGGATCTTATGCGGGAAACGTTTCCGATCCGGGGGCGGGTGTCTCTTCGGATCTTGGGCGCAGCGTCTTCGGGTCGGGAAGGGGCCGGACGGATCGGGCTTGGAGGACTTCGATCGGGGTTGAAGGGGTTTTCGGATATGGCGGGACCGGTGGAGAGTTCGGGTCTTACCGCAGTACCGAAGCGCGGTTCACAGCTGCGTCTTTCGGTTCGGATCTCCGTCTTTCTGGAACCGACCTCCTGCGCAGCGCCTCTGCCCTGATACTCATGCAGGGTCAGAGCGCTCGATTCGGATCGTATCTGGGTGGGCACCGTACCCTGAGATCGCGGGGGACACTCAGATGCGAAAGTACGGCGGAGACAGAGACACATCAGACGAGGCTGGATGCACTGCAAAATCTGGCTTTATTATGCACGGTTCCAACATTTAACAACTTCACATAAATTAGAATACAATGGGACTCCTTGCCCGCCCTCCCAGGACCCATTGGCCCTTGGCCTTCAGGGAGTCGCCAATTCGGACCGGATGGTCCGAATCGGCCATTTTACGATTCGAACCGGATGGTTCGAATCGGCCATTTTCCGAATCGAGAATTCCAAACTGCGCCACAAGGATCGGAAAATGGCGGCGGGCAAGGCAAACAAAGGGAAAATACATTACACAATAAACCAACGGGGAACACTTTATTACACCACACAACATCACATCTAGATAAAAGTATTGGTAAAACGGGGTGCGTGCCACCACACCCAAGTGTCCATATGCCACCACAGTCACTGCACCGCCCCTGGCTGGGGGTGCTGGGCCATCCCGTGACAAAAAGGTTCTGCCTCAATAACACCTCTTAAGATATACATAAGAGTCAGGGTAAATAACATCTGATACAATGTCAGAGTGCCACGAACACGACTCGGTGGGAGACCCAATCTTACCAACCGTCTCCACGAGGTTTCTATCGAATGGGACGCCACCAGCCCCCTGGATCAGCTGAGCAAAAGAACAAGATAGACCTCCAGTGGATAAGAAGTGCCAATCAGTTTATTGAGGGAACAGCACCCCTTGGAAAAATCAGTGATGTTTCGACCTTGCTGTCTTAATCATACATACATGGTGAAACACATTATCTCCTTAAATACCCTAACCAAGCAATGAATAAACATCTCATTAAGCAATCTCATTAAACAATTAAGCAATTGAATGAAAGGAGAAAGCAAAAAAGGTTACAGGGTATATACAATAGAAAAAGAAAAACATAGCATATATAGACGTGATTTTAAAAGAAATGAAGCGGGTATATATATCTCCAAAATAACAAAGAGTGAACAAACAATATGATAGAAAAACAAAAACAAAAAACAAAAACAAAACACAAAAACAAAACAAACAAACAAACAAAAAACAAAAACAAAAAAAATCAAAAGAAATAAGGCAGACTTCGTAGGTATAATTAGACCACCAATGTATAAATCAAACCCAAAGAGACAATATGGTCCTAAATATGTACCTATATCAAATTCTATGTATATAAATAAACCAAAGAGTCTCTATATCATATGGTCATTTCTCAATGAGCATCCAATACATCACCAGGAATAAATAGTATTGATATCAAAATAGAGAAGCAAGTGGTAATAAACCCACCAATATAATAGGGCTATATTAATAACTCAAAAACATATACCTAAATCAAATTCCCTGTTCTGGCCTTTAGGCCATAATGTATCCAACATATGTATCCACTTCTTTTCTTTACATTTTAGTAATTTAGTCCTATCGCCTCCACGTCTAAGTGGTAGAACACAATCCACCACCTGGAAGCGTAACTGAGCCACATTATGGGAGCAGTTATGAAAGTGTTCCGCTACTGGCAATTCTAAACGTTTGGTACTGATAGTGGACTTATGTTTACTAATTCTGTCCTTAACTCGCATTGTGGTCTCTCCAACATAAAGGAGACCACAAGGACATAAATCACGAATGATCAATCACATGTGAAAAAATGTTTTATGGAGATTTTTTCCCCAGTCTGTGGATGTACTAAGTGGTCACCATTGATTACCACATTGCACGAAGTGCAGTGTAAACAGGGAAATGTTCCACATTTTTGTGGAGCTAATGTATTACAGAGATTACCTTTCATGGATCCCACATCTGCTCTAATAAGGGAATCTCTAAGATTCCTATTTCTTTTATGTGCAAATAATGTAGTCATCTGGAAAGAGGGGATATCGCCATAAGCTTTATGGAGGATCTCCTAGTGTTTCCTCACAATCTGATTAATCGACCTACTCGCTTGGTTGAATTTAGAAACGAATGGAATGCGAGATTCTGTATGCCTATTGATTTTCTGTTGTGAAATGATGGTAGAACGGTCTAGAGTTTTTGATCGTGTATATTCCCTATTCAAAAGATCCGTAGGGTAACCCCTCTCTTTGAATTTTTTTGACATTTGTAACAATCTACTATCGCGAGTATCGGGATCTGTGACATTCCTCACTACCCTCGTATATTGACTGCGGGACAAGGAATACAATGTACTTAGTGGATGAAAACTGGAAAAATGAAGAAGACTATTCCTATCAGTAGATTTCACATATAGGTCACTGATGAGGCGACCTTCATTGACTTTTAATGTAAGATCCAAGAAATTTATCTGATAAAAAATTTGATGTCATAGTAAATGTAATATTTGGACTAACCAGATTAATTTCCGTGAAAAAAGTTACTAAGTCTGCCTCATTACCTGTCCATACCCCAAACACATCATCAATGTATCTCCACCAAGTATGAACATGATCAATAAAAAGATGGTGTTTATAGACAAAACGATTTTCAAACATATCCATATATAGGTTAGCGTAGGCCGGAGCCATATTAGAACCCATGGTCGTGCCCCTGAGCTGTTTATAGATGGTATCACCAAATTGGAAAATGTTATTGTAGAGAACCAACTCCACCAATTTCATAAGAAATGAAATCTGTTCCTCTGGGAAAGAATTATCCAGTAAGGCCTCATAGATAGCTTCCATACCCTCTCTATTGGGATGGAGGTATACCAGTGACGTGCGGTGAGGTCAGTGGCTGGTGAGGCACTGGTTAGTATCAGAGCCAGATATACAAATGCAAAACAGCCAGAAAACATTCTAGCTCCCAAAGAGGAGGCTTCAGGCATTTAGTACATTAGAAGGACAGACACTGCGAGTAAGGACTGACTGGAAGCCGATTCTGTTCCCACAGACCTTTATACAGAACAATTATCTTACAATATGCCTTCTAAATTGCATTGGTAAAGACTTCTTAAATGAAGAATCTACAGTCCTGGGTCCTTGTACCTGGACTTGTTTTCATACAGGGTTATTCAGAGAGGTGAAAAGCAGGCGAATGACTGGAGAATGGAAAATTCTAGGTCAAAATAGCCAAACCAGAAAAATTTTCCCTTTCATGATCTGCTATTTTGACCTAGAATTTTCCATTCTCCAGTCATTCGCCTGCTTTTCACCGCTCTCTGAATAACCCTGATACAGGGCTATTCAGAAAGGTGAAAACCTTGAGAATGACTGGAGAAGTGAACATTCTAGGTCAAAATAGTCAAACCACAAAAATTCTCCCATTTATCTCACTTTCCAAATTGGCTATTTGTTCATTCTCCTGCCAATTCAAGGTTTTCACCTCTCTCTGAATATCCCTGATAATCATTGTGCTGGCTACACTATCCAGGGATATTCAGAGAGGTGAAAACCTTGAGAATTGGCAGGAAAATGAACAGCCAATTTGGAAAGTGAGATAAATGGGAGAATTTTTCTGGACTATTTTGACCTAGAAGTTTAACTTCCAGTCATTCTCCAAGGTTTTCACCTCTTTCTGAATAGCCCTGATACAGGGTCATTATTCTGCTTTTCACCGCTCTTTGAATAACCCTGATACAGGGCTATTCAGAAAGAGGTGAAAACCTTGAGAATGACAGGAGAAGTTAAAATTCTAGGTCAAAATAGTCAAACCAGAAAAATTCTCCCCTTTATCTCACTTTCCAAATTGGCTATTTGGTCTAGATTTTTCAATGGGCTATTTGGTCTAGAATCAGTGTTTCTCAACTCGTTTCCTCAGCCTGGTTTGCCAGATATGTGAAGCACAGGTGATATAATTTGCTGCTCAGTGTTTGCAGTATTCAGTCTGCATTTTCCCAAGGTGATCTGAAAAATCTAGCCTGTAGTGGGTCCTGGGCAGGGCCGTCTTTAAGGAGGGGCAAAAGGGGCAGGTGCCCCAGGCCCAGTCATAGTTGAGGGGCCCAAAGCAGGCTGCTTTGTTTATGGGCTGCTGGGGCCATTTTACAGTGGTGGCTCTGTGTTTTTTGGAGGCCCCAGGCTTCTGTGGAAGCACTGCAGCCTTCCTAGGCCCGGTGGGCCCCCTCTGATGATGTCAGAGAGGGCGTGTCACAGGGGGCGGGGCCAAATGGGAGTTGAGGTTTCCTGACTGCATAGGCCTGGACACCCCCTAATCAAAGGACCTCACATGGAGGCTGCAGCTCCTTGTGCTGACTCCACCCCCTCTTTCCACAGACAGAGCCATGAGCCTCCACGTGCTGCTGGAGTAAAAGAAGGTATTTGAGGGTGGGGCTGGTATTTGAGGGGGGCCCTAGGAGAAACACAGGACAGGTCCTGCTAAAAAACTGGCTGCACATCACAATCTCCCCCAGCTCTCAGCTCAGAGGCTCCTCTCCTTAATGCAGCAAGAGCTGTGCAGAGGCTGACTGTCACAATCTGTGTGTAGCAATGTTTGTGTGCACAGCCTAATACAGGGAGAAATTAAACCTGAGCTTGCGATCTGACTCTGGGGGCTGCAGAGGTTTGGGAGAAGGAGCTGTCCATGGTTTCAAGGAGGCAGCACTTATCTGTCAGTGATCTGAGGTGTGTTCAGTTCCTCAGCAGCTGCTGAATTGTTCCATTGCAGCAGATCAGTTTGCTGCAGCAGTCGAGCGCTTTGGCTGTGAATATGGAAGCGAAAGGGCAGAGGATTGCTTGATGAAAGGTGCTGTGTCTGCAAAATCCAGTTGTCCATTTTATTACATCTTTAGTGTTACTGTTTACCATGTTCCAATAAATATTTGCTGTTTTGCTCCACCAAACTGAACATTTCCTTATTGGATTATTTGCTCCGTGGAGGCGGCCATCTTTCGTACGTCACACTCAGCTAACCCCGCAGCACCTCTCGACTTGGATGCAAGTGCTAAATTGGCAGTGCCGAGCGCTGAGCTGCAGAACAGCGTTCAGTGGCAAATTGCTAATTTAGCACTTGCAGCGACTGAGCAACTGAACGCCCCTCAGGCTGCATTCCGGGAGCAGCATGTGGGGAGTGAGCTTAAACTTCTTTGGGTAAGGGAAGTTAACCCTCTCCACTCACTACCCCAGATACTGCACTTTCATTTTATAGCTTACTACTGTCATATAAATAAATGCAGGTTCTTACCTGAAGGAAAAGGAATCCTCAGACCACCATCTGCTGACCTATAAGAAGGTGCAAATGTCTTTAGAAATGACAAGGATGCTGATGTTTGCAAATGTCTTTAGATGCTGATGTTTGCAAATGTTTTTAAGAATGACAATGATGCTGATGTTCGCAAATTTGTTTGACGTGATAAAAAAAAGTGCTGATGTCTGAAGAAATGCTGATATCTCAAGAAATCACATGCCGAGGCCACGGGAAGGTCCAGAAATGTGTCACCAGACCTGTATTGAAACTGGCCAATGAACTATGTTATGTTTTGAAATGTTAACCAATGAAATAAAGAGCCAACGCCTTGACACAGGTATAAATAAGTGTCAAAGAACCGTTGGAAGGCAGAGAGAGATGCCAGACAAAATTACATGCCTCGTGTGTTTTTTTAACGGATTTCTCTCTCCCTGCGCAGAAGGAGAGTTAACTCAAGGTGTGCCTAAGACAGGATCTTAGGGGTGAAGGACGGACAATTGGAGACCATTATTCTCTTCAATCTGGAGGCACTGCCGACATGAACGGTCACCTCTCGTCCTGGTGAGTATATTGTCTTGTCTGGACGAGGGCAATGACAACGTTTATCTCGAACTAAAGTTAGTTGTCCATGTCCTATAGTATTAAAAGAAAACGTTGCCAGGGGCCGTTTATTACAAATTAAAAGAAAACGTTGCCACGGGCCGTTTATTTAAAGGAGTAGGTCAGGGACCACACTCAATAGAAGGGACATTATATGTCCAATTGATCACACCTTGCGTTAACCCTCATAAAATGTATAGAGTATAAGAATATTAGAGTGTTAAGATTCACTGTTGAACAATCTGTAAGGTAAGACAGACATCCCTCAGTTGTGATAATAGAGTAAATTATATAAGTTCTTTCTTTCTTCCTATTCTTAAGGCAGAATTGGTCATGGCTGCCTGAAATCCGTTAACCCGTAGACGCCCGGGTCAGTGACTTTCTCATGTTTTGGGAAGACGCACGGAATTTTTTTTTCGTGGCAGTCGAGCACTATGAGAAAAACTATCCCTTTATATGTCTTTCCTCTTGATACTAACATATTGTAATAGATTATTTGTTTTCTGATATTGAAACTTGTACTAGAAACAATGGGTACACAGAGTAGTAAGATAAAAGAATACCCCCTTCCTTTGGTGGGAGAAACATGCAAGGAATATGTAGCAAGGGTAGGAGGAACAGATTACTATCTTGTTAACCCTTGGGTGAATAATATGGCAGATTGGACAGAGGCAGTTGGGAGCTGTGACCCATTTCCCAGACAAGGAGATAACAGTCCATTTCATATGGACATGGTCAAGGGCTTATGTCTTGGTGACACCGAGGCATGGCCCCACTATGCAGGAGACCCTCAATGGGATATGACATATATGCGTTTGGGAGGAGAGCAGTGGTTAATATCTGCAGGATACTGGTTTAATAGATTCAACAAACAATGCAAGAAACTAAGTCCAGATGGTCTAAATAGCGAAAGATTACATCAAATAGAATTAAGCATATTACGGAGAAAACAGGAAGTCCCACGAGCGGACTGGGGCCCTCGCCCCTCCCTCTTACAAATACTCAATGTATCCTTCACTTGCTGGTTTCCAAGACACCAAAATACTCGGTGCTGTTGCAGCAATCGAATGTACATCGTCAGCCCCTAGTAAACCACAAATAGAAGATACTAGGGACATAAAAATGATAGACGAGATAAGAGCAGAAGAAAAAGAGGAAGATAACAAAAGTCCGATCCCTAAGATCAATACACGCACACAAACAGGAACAGAGATAAAACCTCCTGACTTTTACACATTTTGCGCTGAGAAACAAAATCACTTTCCGTTTATGACAGTAGGAGATAAATTGCTCAAAAAGGCTATAGAAATAGAAGATATTAATAGAATTCTTAAACATTGTCCTAAACCCCGAGAAGCCCCACTAGGAGCATTAAACTACCTCAAAAAGGCATGTAACGGACGCAACTTTACCCAGGAAGACATGAGACTGATTGTTGATGGTATTATAGAGAAAAATTCTTCTTGGGATTGGGATGAGATCCCATCGATCTCAGTCCCTGCCAAAGAACAATCAGCCGAGGGCTATCCATTAAATACAAGAGAAGGAATTACAAGAATGTGGGATGAGCTAGAAAACCAATTTAAACGGGCGTTTAAAGCAAGATCATCCCTTCCTATAGCCGTAGCCTGTAAACAAAAAGCCGGGGAGGGAGTGATCGAATTCTGGCGCAGATTCCTAATCTGTTGGACAGAAGAAGCAGGGTTACCAAAAGAACGCGGCCATAGCCTTCTTATTTCTACATTTATGAACAATTTAGACTCAGCCCTGGTGCTAACCGTCCGCCAGGCGGTATCTAGCTGGCCCTCAGATTCCCTCCATGAGTTTGAAGCACATATACACGAGAAAGAGGCAGCAGGGTGTTTTGAAATAAGAAAAAAGCCGACCCATAACCTGCAGAGGCAAGGACAGAATAGAATACATAATGCTAATAACAAAAATCAGACAACTCATAACAACTACACACCAAACGGCCAGACTTATACCTCAGAAAGGGAATCAACATGTTATAGGTGCGGCAGGAAAGGCCACTGGGCCCGGAACTGCCGTGCTTCTGATGAAGATGCGCAAAAATACCAGAAATTATACAGAGAATCTAAAAGACAGGAATTTTCCACCCAGCAAACAGTAAGCGATGATGCGCCCAGGTTCCCCATCAACTGGGACAGGGAAAATAAATGAAGGGGCCCGGGGGGTGATACCCTGACTTTCCCCCAATTAACAGGGGGGTGGCAAGATGATCCAATGTTGACATTACACATAGAGGGCAAACCTATTAGTTTTCTTATTGACACGGGTGCAACCACAAGTACGATAGAAAGCAAATATTACTCTGGACCACTTGCTAAGTCAGAACCTTCCATGGGAATTAATGGGGTATCCACAAACACATTCTCCACCCGCCCTCTAGCGCTCACCACTCCTGACGGTAAAACACTTTTATATCATGTGTTCACAGTAATAGAGGACTGTCCTATCAGTCTTCTGGGGAGGGATCTCCTGGGAAAACTAGAAGTCAACATATATTCAAGAACAAGGGGTCTCATAATAGATTCTCCATCAATTTCTTTGTTTATAGACAAACAACACCATTTTTTTATGACTATAGACACATTGCCCACTGAACTCCAAGAGTTGGATCGATTATGGTCCAATGGGCCCTATGACACAGGACTCATTAGTTGCACACCCTACAAAGCCATGTTACACGAATTGTCAACCGGTCTACCAGAAGCAATACCCATTGTCCAAAGAAAAGGAGGACGGACTACGTCCTATGATTGACCAGTTTCTACAGGATGGCATCCTGGAACCTGTAGTCTCCCCCTTCAGTACCCCAATTAACCCTGTCCGCAAACCAGATGGTACAGTACGGTTTGTACAAGATCTACGTGCCATTAACTCCCTTGTCATCCCATTGCACCAATAGTCCCGGACATTACAACATTACTCTCATCCATTCCAGCGACACATACACATTTTTCTGTAATTGACCTGAAGAATGCATTTTTTAGCATCCCTGTACATCCGGAAACGGCATTGCTGTTCGCATTCACATTTGAAGGCACCCAATTTACGTGGAAAAGGTTACCTCAGGGGTACGTTGACGCCCCGGTGGTCTACAGTATTGTACTGCAGGCCACTTGAAATCCTGGCACCCCAGCCATGGTTCTGTCCTGCTGCAATACGTGGATGATCTCCTCGTATGCAGTCCATCAGAGGAGGCCTGCCGGGAGGATGGTAAATCACTTCTTCAATGGTTACAGGAATGTGGGCACAAGGTTACCCTTAACAAAATGCAGTGGTGTCAAACGCAAGTTGAATATTTAGGGTTTGTTCTCAGACAGGGGGAACGGAGCATCAGTCAGAAGAGAGTCCAGTCTGTCACGGGCCTGGTCAACCCGAAAACTAAGAAGGACATGCTGTCATTCTTAGGCATGATAAACTATTGCAGACAGTGGATCCCTGACTGCTCCTACTACGATAACATTCTGAGACAAGCCACCCTGTTGGGTCAATCCAATATGATAACATGGTCTAATGAAATGTTAAATGCTTTTAAGGTTCTCAGGAATGCAATGATGACAAGCCCCGCGCTAGGCCTCCCTGATTATGTACTTTCATTTCATCTGTTTGCAAGGGACAATTGTAAAACCATGGCGCGGCGCGGTACTGACGCAAGAACATGGGGGCCGGTTGCGCCCCATAGCATTTTTTTCAAAGATTCTGCCAGTAACGGTACAAGGGATGCCGGCCTGTTTGCGTGCCCTGGCAGCATGTGCAATGGCCGTTAGTATGGCAAGCCAATACACATTAGGGTACGAAACTCACCTACACACAACCCATGATGTTTTATCTTTACTTAAGGGCATACATACACAGCACATGTCATCACAGCGCTTTAGTGGATATGAAGTCACACTGCTAAGCAACCCTGCACTGCACATAGAATACAGTTCAAGTGTCTCTGGTCCAGCACCAATCCTAAACGCTTTACTGGGTCTTAAGAATCCCTCAGATACCATCCCACTCGAACATGACTGTGCTCTCTCTATTGAGTCTGAAACTGCACCCCGCCCTGATCTCATGTCAATACCTGTTCCGGACGCAGATGTCGTCTTTGTTGACGGCTCCTGTACCCGCCCCAATGACAACACTTATCATGCAGGCTATGCAGTGGTTCAACTCCCTGACACTGTTCTAGAGTCAGGGCCTGTACCCTACCAGTCTGCCCAGGCAGCAGAACTGATTGCATTAACACGAGCATGCAGGCTCTATGCGGGTAGACCTGTCACAATATACACTGACTCCAAATATGCTTATGGTGTGTTCCATGACCATGGGACGATATGGGAAAAGAGGGGATTTGTGGCCGCAGATGGCAAGAAGATTTCCCATTCGACCCTGGTCACGGACCTCCTAGCAAGCATTCTTATGCCCTCTCAGATAGCGGTGTTACATTGTAGAGCACACACCAGAGCCTCAGATCCTATTGCAAAAGGGAATCATCTGGCTGACCAAGCAGCTAAACGAGCAGCACAACAGGATATAGCTAAACTAGTAATGCCGGTTTTGCGACCTCCCACAATGGATGGGGACCAATTATTCTGTACCTTACAAAAATATGTGTAGCGCTCACTCCCGGAGGAGCCGCTGAAAATGAACCACGGGTCAGTCTCCCCGCACTAGGGAATAAATATACTCCAACACGCTGGACAGTTTTACAATTTAAAAGGTTTACTAAAAGGTTTGCAGCTCTTAAGACACGGTATATGCAGGAAGATTTACAGTACTTTCGTAACACGATAAACGCGTAGCGGTAAAAGAAACGAAAACATGAGGGCTTTGTATTTTCGGAAAAAACCCCGACCGAGCAGAAATTAAAAGATACGAAATTCGAAGAAAAACCGCGTAGCGGGACACAATAAAATACACAGTTCTTCGTATCACGGTGAACGCGCAGCGGGAACAAAAAGAGGAAAAATGTTCGGAATGTAACTTAACTTTTGCCCCCTTGTCCCGGTCGGAAAAGGAAAATGAGTCCTGCACAGGTTAAGTCCCAGAACATGAGGTGATATGTATTTATGTGTGTAGGGTACCGGGTACTTTTCAACTGGCCAGTGAGTTTACTTTAGCGATGTCTTCGACTAGTCAGTTGGGGCCCTGTGGGTTTTAGAAGAAAACAGCAGCGTACGCTCTTATTTAAACACGGCCTTGGGGCCTCTCACCCATCCAGCGCAAGCTTGAGATTCGGCTGGCTCAGGACGCCTCTCGCTCGATGTTGCCGGGGGATGCCCACCACCGGATCTGTTGTCTGGCCCTCGGTCTGTCAGCCGCGACTCATCGCTTACCGCCTGCTCCCCGCTTCGATCGACCGCGGTACTCCTCACTCCTGGGATTTCTCTCCTTCAGCTGCACTTGAATAGCATAGAGGGTGAGATCTGTGTCCCGCAAGCTGAGTGAGGCCAATCCTGAAAACCCGATCCACTCTGTCTGCGCTCCGGCCTATCTTTGGTCTCTCTCTTTACTGTGTGCATCCGCTCTCCTTGACTCCCTGGCGCGCTCTGCCTGTTCTCCACGAGGTGCAGGATGTACAGCTCTCCACAAACCCACCCACTTCCTGTTTCTTCGCAAAGCATGCATGGACATGTAGTTCAAGTGTCCAGGGTCTTTAATCGTGATAGTCTCCATCTTGTGGCCAAAAATGGGTACTGCCACAGTAAACTTTAACACATCGCTACATATGCAACCACAGAAGAAGAGCTAAAAGATTGGTGCTACCCCATTTTACAAAAATTCAAATACTGGTCTAATTACCAAGATGGGAAACCCTGTATTCCCCAGAGTAGCGCTCTCTTTTCATTGGATCATTTTCATGGGTAGGCCACATAGTATCGCTACAACCATCACCTTACTCAGTCAGCATTTTTACATCCAGAATTTGCGCAGCTTGGTACGAGATTATGTCTCAAGATGTATTATATGCCTTAGAATTACCCAAACAATCCACACAAGGTAGACCATCAACATCTAGACTACCCTACACCCCCTTCACGCACCTACAAATAGATTTCACACACATTCCTCGGACAGAAGGTAAAAGGCAAGAATATGCTCTAGTCATCGTGGATATGTTTTCACGATGGCCTGAGGTATTTCCCACAAAGGCAGAAGATGCAAAAACTGTAGTGCGTATACTGACACGGGAGATAATCCCACGATGGGGAGTCCCGCTGCAGCTCAATTCGATAAAGGCACAGCATTCACCTCACGTGTAAGTAAGAGTCTAGTTCGAGCTTTGCAGGTGGAATGGAAATACCACATTCCTTGGCACCCGCAAAGTTCCGGGTTGGTCGAAAGAATGAACCGTTCGGTGAAGGACCGCCTTAGGAAAGCAACAGGGGGCACCTTTAAGAATTGGAAATTGGTACTCCCATCATTCTGGCTGAAATCAGAATGGCGGTTAATAGGAACACAGGCTACTCCCCCTTCGAGATACTTATGGGCAGACCCTTTCCATTACCATGGTCTACAGGTGGGCTAACAGTGGAGACAGGGGACTTAGAGCAGATAAGGGATGAATATGTTAGGCAGCTGAATCTCAACCCTCGAGACAACCAGAGACGAAGTTATATTTAA
>RXON01002138.1:0-10009 GCA_009667805.1 Leptobrachium leishanense | reverse complement strand
CTGCAGAATATTATAAGCAACGGTTTATTAGATATTGAATTAAAAACTAATGTGTACTGTGACGGAATGGGGTATCCGCCTGCGGTCCTGCTCTATCTGACCCCCTCTTTGGTGTTGCCAAGCCCGACTACCGAGTGGCACGGCACCCGGCGTCTCGAGCGGCTTGGGTAGAAGACCACGTGGCAGTGGAGATCTGGAGAGTAGATGGGGCACCCACGGTGGAAATCCGCCCGACTACCGAGTGGCACAGCACTCGGCATCTCGGGCAGCGGATCTACTGACCATTGAAAGGCTGGAGACGGTCTGCGTGGCGAACCGCGTTTCGGTAGAGTCTCCTTGAAGATGCAGGCACGGCTCTGCGTCGAGGTCCCGATTCGGGGTGGTTGCGGTATCCCGAGGTACCAATTCAAGGTGGCGCAACGGCGCGGCGAATCAATGTTCTGCTGCGGAGTTAGAGTGACCCGTTCCTGGGCGGTGGTGATATATAGCTGGCGTGAAATGACAACACCAGACGGAGCTGCATGTATCAAACACTCAGATGAACTGATTTTATGTTTTTCCACAGGGTCATTTATACAACTTCACCAAACAGATTGCCAACTCCCCCACCCACACAACCAGCACTGATTGGCTCCTTTCCCAGCCTCCTGTTCCCTCTCAGGTCCCTTTCAGCCTCCCCATTGTCCAGGGATTAGGCAAATGAGGTCTTGGAAAAGCCTCCAAGCAGCTGGCTTGCTGTGTCCTCTATCTTGCCCTTTCAGGTTTCCCATTGTCCAGGGATTAGGCAGATGAGGTCTGGGCAAAGCCTCCAATCAGCTGGCCCGCTGCATCCTCCATCTTGGGGCCAAGAGATCCTTTGTCTGGTGTAACCATGCTGGAATGGGCAAAAAGGCGACGGGGAAAAACACATACAAACGTTTTCTTACACTTACTACAGTTACAATCACACAAGGTACATCTTAATACAGCACATCAAGTAAAACCACATCTAGCAAGGAAAATAAAACTGTTCATACATTGAAACGCACACTGCAAACGTTCAAAGGAAAACAAGGTCCTTTTAAAAATGTCTTGGGTTTGAGTCCTGGGTCTCGCTGCGCCGAGCCCCTATGTCCCTTCCGTGACACTCCTCCCCCTTTCCAAAGTCCGACGAGCCCGGTTGGACCCACACGGGTCGTATAGGGGGAGTCGGTGCAGTCTCTGCGGCCCATAGTCCGTGGGCAAGAGGCGAGCCGCCAGGCTTCTCCAGTGGTGTTCGCGGCCATGCCTGGCAGGTTGTAAGTCTTTCGGGGTACCCCCTCCGGAATAAGTGTCCCGTGGTTGGGGAGAGGTACCACCTGTGCCATCTCCAGTGGTCTCGGGTACTCGGGGAAAAAGGGGGTTAAAGGCACGCGCCCCAAGTGCCTTGGTCAGCCGGTGATAAAAATGGTGGCTGCAGGAGGCCTCCGGGCCAAAGGGTTGCAAAGAGGGGCAGATTGGCAACCGGCTCTGCTCCGTCACCAGCGCGTCGGCTGGGGTGGTGAATGCTGGAGAAGAATCACCCGGCAGGAGAAGGACGTCCTCCATCTCGGGTGCAGTTGGTGGCTGCAAATCAACCCGCTCAGGGGAATCCTCCTTCTGTTCCTCGGTGCCGATAAGGGATAGTGGACAGAGGCCAGATGCACTCTGCCCCGTTGCCAGCGCTTCTGCTGGAGAGGGGGGTACCGGAACAAGGTCCCGGGGGTTGGATGGGGTAAGCAGCTGTGAGGTCGGTAGCGCGGGGTTATCCTCGTTCTGCTCCTCGGGGCAGATGGTAAAGGATGGGCAGAGGCCAGCGGCACTCTGCCCCGTTGGCAGCTGTTCTGCTGAGAGGGTGGGGGCTGGGGCAATGTCCAAAGGGTTGGACGGGGTAAACGGTCGTGGGGTAGACAGTACAAGGGTATCCCCCTCCTGCCCCTCGAGGCAGCTGGTGAAGGGTGGACAGAGGCCAGCGGCACTCTGCCCCGTGGCCAGCTCTTCGGCTGGGTGGGGGTCTTCTTGCGGGAGAATAGTTCGTTCAACCCCCGGGGCAATCAATGGCTGCGGGCCACCCAGCCCGGGGAAACCATCTGTCTGCTCCTCCTGGCAGACTGTGAAGAGTGGGAAGAGGCCAGCGGCGCTCTGCCCCGTTGCCAGCTCTTCTGCTGGGCCCGCGGGCACGGCCACCGTGTCTTCCTGCGGATGTAAGGGGATAATTTCTTCTGCTGTGGAGAGTGGGCAGAGGCCAGCGGCGCTCTGCCCCGTTGCCAGCTCTTCTGCTGGGCCCGCGGGCACGGCCACCGTGTCTTCCTGCGGGTTTAAGGGGATAGCTTCTGCTGTGGCCCCAACGGGGACCCATGGGAGCATCTCGGCTTCCCATACTTCAAGGTCCCTTGGACTGTCGGTCCCTTCAGCCGGACAGTCCCAGTACACGGGGCTTAGACCCGACTGCGAAACGCTGTCCAACAGTCTCCTGTAGGCCTTCTCGAGCTCCCATTCTCGCTCTACTAGGAACTCCAGTTCCTCTAGCTCCGAGTCCCTGCTATCGTACGGGAGCTCCTTTTCCCGTTGCTCCAGTATCTCCTCCGACCGCTCTTCTGTCTCTTCTCCGAACCCAGGGTCCTTGGCCATGCTCTTGTAGAGCAGCCCTGTGCCGCCGTAGTGGGGCCCTGCGGTGGAGGCGCCGTCAATGGTGCGGGGTAGCAGGGGGCCTGTTAGCCACCGGAGCGCGCGGTACGCGGCATCCAGTGCAATCTCCTGCCGCACCAGGTATTGGAGCTCTGCCTCCCACTCCTCCTGGGGTCGATCTTGCAGGAACACTGCTCGGGCGTTATACTGCACCTGGTAGATGACAGCGGTGGAGGGAACATGGACATCATGGTAGTCCCTTTCATGGTACAGGGCCTCGTACCAAAGTTCTTGGCGGATCTCGTCCCGCCACTCATGCCCAGTGGGCTCCACTGTGGACCCGTGGTACCGACCCAGGCCTTCCTGTAGCCTTCTCGGAAATTCCGCCCTCGAGTCCGCGAGGGTGCTGAGACAGTGGCACCGCCACTCGCTGGGGGGTGTGGCGTCCTCAGATGCAGCTCCAGGTGAGCTGTAAGCCTCCATCCAAGGGTCGCTGGCTTGTGCAATTTCCCCCATACAGACTCCAGGCGAGCTGTAAGTCCCGAAAGGGGTATCACTGGGGGGTGCAGATTCCCGGGGTGAAGATCCAGTCGAGCTGTAAATCTCGACCCAGGGTTCTACGGGGTTGGGTTCAGGGGTAAAATATTCAGTCTTTGTTCCACGGAGTGCTGCCAACCGCAGCTTGTGCTGACGGATCTCTTCTTGCTCCTCACGCTCCTTGTCCCGCTCCTCTTCCTGGCAGACCTCCTGGATCACCTTGCGTATGTCCGCCTCCGATGGGGCAGCTCCGAGTAGGGCGATCCGCTGCCGCGCCCTTCTGTGGCAGGCATTTTCCGATTACTCTGCGAGGACAGGGGTGGGGACGGGTGACGTCACAATCGACGTGCCCACCTGATCCAAGACCTGCAGCTCCTTAATCAAGGTTTTCTTGCGCTTGTTGCCGGGCGTCCCTCCCCGGTTCTCCAGCATGCCACGCAGGACGTCCCGCTGGTAAACACTGTACCCGGACATGATGGGGGTCTTCTTGGGGGTGCAGAGAGCTTATCCCACCGCTTGCCACCAGTGTGACGGAATGGGGTATCCGCCTGCGGTCCTGCTCTATCTGACCCCCTCTTTGGTGTTGCCAAGCCCGACTACCGAGTGGCACGGCACCCGGCGTCTCGAGCGGCTTGGGTAGAAGACCACGTGGCAGTGGAGATCTGGAGATCTGCAAACGTTCAAAGGAAAACAAGGTCCTTTTAAAAATGTCTTGGGTTTGAGTCCTGGGTCTCGCTGCGCCGAGCCCCTATGTCCCTTCCGTGACATGTACGTGGAAAGATTATCAACTCTAAATGACCTTTGTTCACAAACGGACATAACAACAGGTGTTTTTAGTCTGGTAATCAATTTGATACATTGTACACTATACTGAGGGTGGGTGGTGTCTGCTTCTGATTGAGATTTGAGAATTAATTTCCCTAAAACATCCTAATATGCTGCATTTAACCCTTTAGCTGCCGAGGCTTTTCACACCTCTGTGCTGAGGTCATTTTTACTGCTTTCGCTCATCATGTTTAACCGCGTTTTGTAGAAATATTTTGATATATGACCCCATATTATATATCGTTCTTTCTGGCAGACTTGGCAAATTCATAATATGTCATTATTATATGTATACATTATGTCATGTCTGTATATTATAACAAAAAATGCAAAAAAAATTGAATTTTCAATAGTTTATTATGTGTAAAGTGTTTTTTTTCACATTTTAACATGCGATCGTTTGCGGTTATATTTTGTATGGGGTGCGCTTGTTTACAAAATTAGAAATGGGGTCCCGTTACATTTTTTTTTGGGGAATTTTTTTTTTAGAATTTTTTTAATTTTTTTTTATTTTTATTTAAAAAAAAAAACATGCTCATGTTTGTTATCCTTGGATGTTTGGTATCCTTGGAAAGGCCATGCTCTGGCCGATCCAACGGTATCAAACATTAACCCCTAGCTGCCACGGATCGGGAGATAGGGGGTTCATTGGAACCCCCTATCTCCACCATTGGTGGCAGCTAGGGGTTAACTCCAGGACTGGCGTCATCGTGCTATGCACGATGACGCCAGTCCTCAGGGGGAGTTCCTGGAGGCTTGGCCGACATCCAAGATGTTGGCCAGCTCCAGGAGAGGATCACGATCCGGAGCTTTTCAGCGCTGATTCGTGATAAGGCTCCCCAGGGGTTAATCACAGCCACCGTTTGGAAGGGCAGGCTGTGCCCTTCCAAACGGTGCCTGGATTAACCCTCTGCCCCCCGGCGATCGGGAGGGAGAGAGGTCCGGCGAGCTGTGGAGGGGGAAAGTCCGGCGGCTGTATCCGAGCAAGAGCCACTGTTTGCCGGCCACGCTCCCGGTGAGGGATCCCTGGTCGGCGTTCGGGTTTCCTGGGGCGCTTCGTTCAGAAATTTGCACCCCCGTAAGAACCTATTTTTAGGAACATACTGGCCAAGAAGCGCTCTTCTGCGTGGTTTCCACGCTGCGGGGCAAGGCGGGCAAATTTGGGCGGTTTGGCAGAGACAGTTAGTAGCGGCTCGAGGCATTCACAGACCGGGCGTCTTCCTGGGGCTGTGAACAGGCGGGGAACAGGTCACCAATGGGGAGAATTTATAAAAATACAACCTAACGAATACTTTAATACACCACACCAAATCAACATTTTAAAAATCTGTACCGCGCTACGGTATAGTGGCGGCCGTTCTGTCACATGGGTGTTAGAAAGAGATTGAGACATTAGATAAAATGAGATTTTAGTGGCAGGCCTTTCTCCAGCACTCTGGCAGCAGCATCATGATCTAAATAGGACATTATGACGCTGGAATCCGGTGGATTGCTGCCTCCTGTGCACAGGAGAACCACTTGGCTGGACGCGCTGAGCGCGTCCATAGCAGCCAAGTGGTTAACTGGTGTTTGAAAAAAATTCAAAATAACATCTAAAGCAATGTTATTTTTCACCTCGGGATTAAACATTCACAGGGTTATTCAGAGAAAGGTGAAAACCAGGAGAATGGCAGGAAAAGAGAACAACCTGGACCAAATAGCCAATTTGGAAAGTGAGATAAGGCTAGGGTCAGACTAACGCATTTTTCACAGTGACCGTCAAAAAGTGCGTCCGAACGCATTGCCGTATTTTTACACGGACTGTGCGAAAAAGGTCATACGATGCGCATTTTTGTGCGTGATTTTTTACGGATCCAAATCAGGAAACTTTGGGTATATGGACGTTATGTTGGCCGGACATGAGCAGGGTCTGACGTCTCCAAATCACGCACACACGCCGCTAGTGGACGACGCAGCGAACTCTGTACGTCTGTACTAGCGGTTCTGCGTTTTCGAAAAAATGCGTTCATTTTCCACTTGCGTTGCGCAGCCGGACTTTCGTGCGACATACTTCGTATATTGGCCGTCATTGCCCGTCATTTGCGGGTAGTGCGGCCGTGATTAAGTGCGCCTGAACGCACATTAAAAATTTGCTAGTCTGACCCTAGCCTAAATTGGAGAATTTTTCTGGTTTGGCTATTTTAACCTAGAATTTTCCATTCTCCAGTCATTCTCCTGCTCTTCACTGCTCTCTGAATAACCCTGACAGGGTTATTCAGAGAAAGGTGAAACTCAGGAGAATGACAGAAATGAAAATTCTAGGTCAAAATAGCCAAACCAGAAAAATTCTCCCATTTATCTCACTTTCCAAATCGGCTATTTGGTCTAGATTGTTCTTGTGACGGAACGGCCGCCACTATACCGTAGCGCGGTACAAATTTTTAAAATGTTTATTTGGTGTGGTGTATTAACCACTTCGCTGCGGTGGACGCGCTCAGCGCGTCCAACCGCATGTCACGTTCCATGCGGTGGACGCGCTGAGAGCGTCCAGCCTTTGGGGTCAGCATTCGACCGGGTTCCGGCCGATCGCTGGCCCCCCCGGTGCGGGCTGACATCCTCGATGTCAGCCCAGCATCCGGAACCGCCGCCGGGCTAATTAGGTGTCATCGCGGGGGCGCGATGACGACTAATTCAGGCGCCCCCCCCACATGTGCGGAGGAGGCGCCTGAAAGGGAGGGGGGGAGGTCCTTCGTACCTCTCTCCCTCCCGATCGGCGGCGTTGCGGGGGTTAACCCAGGCACCATTTGGAAAGGCACAGCCTGCCCTTCCAAATGGTACCTGGCATTAACCCCTGGGGAGCCGGATCACGAATCGGCGCTGAAAAGCCCCGGTTCGTGATCCTTTCCCGGAGCTGGCCGACATCTTGGATGTTGGCCAAGCCTCCGGGAACTCCCCCTGAGGACTGGCGTCATCGTGCATAGCACGATGACGCCAGTCCTGGAGTTAACCCCTAGCTGCCACCAATGGTGGAGATAGGGAGTTCCAATGAACTCCCTATCTCCCGATCCGTGGCAGCTAGGGGTTAAAGTTTGGTATTGTTGGATCGGCCAGAGCATGGCCGTTCCAATGATACCAAACACTAAAGTGAAAAAGTTTGTAAAAAAAATTAAAAATAAAAATAAAAAAATATTTTAAAAAAAAATTATAAAAAAAAAAATAAACAATTTTTTTTTCTTTTTTTTGGTTTGTTAATGCAGCAATATTGTTCCCATTTCAATTATAATGTGAACAATGATGCTGCACTAACGATTTTTGTATGCGGTGCGTTTCTTAAAAATCGTGTAATTTTCCCCAAAAAAATGTAACGAGACCCCATCTCTAATTTTTTTAACAAGCGCACCCCATACAAAATATAACCTCAATTGCTCGCATGTTAAAATGTGAAAAAAAACACTTTACACATTGTAAATTATTGAAAAATCATATTTTATTGCATTTATTGTTATAATATACAGACAGGTCATGACGTATACATATAATAATGACATATTATGAATCTGCCGAGTCTGACGGAAAGAACAATATATAATATGTCTGGGTCATATACTAAAATAAGCCTTCAAAACACGTTTAAACATGATGAGCAAAACCAGTAAAAATGACCTCAGCACAGGGGCGGGAAAAGCCTCAGCAGCGAAAGGGTTAAAGAATTCGTTAAGGTTGTATTTTTATAAATTCCCCCTGTAATTCTCCCCATTGGTGACCTGTTCCCCGCCTGTCCACAGCCCCGGGAAGACGCCCGGTCTGTGAATGCCTCGAGCCGCCACTAACTGTCTCTGCCAAGCCGCCCAAACTTGCCCGCCTTGCCCCGCAGCGTGGAAACCACGCAGAAGAGCGCTTCTTGGCCAGTATGTTCCTAAAAATAGGTTCTTATGGTGGTGCGAATTTCAGAACGAAGCACCCCGGGAAACCCGAACGCCGACCAGGGATCCCTCAGCGGGAGCGCGGCCTGCAAACAGTGACTCTTGCTCGGGTACAGCCGCCGGATTTTCCCCCTCCACAGCTCGGGCTCCGTTGATCCGATCAGAGAGCTTTTTGGACTGAACCGGACCCGAGCTACCAGGCTGTACCTCCAGCGTGCCGCCGCTCCCAGGGAATCACCCCAAAATCCCTGGTAAAACCCCAAACTCGGGCTGAAAGCCACAGGGAGCCACCAGGACAAAGGAGCGCTCACACCACAGGGGGGGCCGGGCGCTACCCAGACAGGGAGAGGTTCTGGGAGGGGGGGACAGACGAGCTGGCGCCGAGACCCGAGATAAGGGCTGCGTACCGCAGGGGTCCCCCAGGTCAGGGACGTGCACTCAGGGGTGGCAGGGGAGGCTCCGCCTCCCCTGTCATGCCAGTAAATTAATGAGCTCATTGTGTGTATTGTAATGACATGTGATGTGTGTGTATGTACATTTAAACTGTAAATAAATTGTTATTTATACTCATACTCACCTCTCCTCGCTCCCTCGTTGTGCTTTGTTTCTTCTCTGTCCGCTTTTTTTTTCTCCTGCAGCTTTCACTTTCTCAGTTTGCCGGCTGCTGTGTGTGTAATACACTACACAGACAGCAGGGGCAGCACTGAGCCAGCCTAGGCTACGCAATTTACGCAGCCCAACGCTACGCTAATTGCAGAGCTCAGGCTGGTAGCAGGCAAGCTCGTCATTGCCTCCAGGCAATGACAGCAAATGAAGCTTGAGCCAATGGGAAAGCTCCATTGTCTCAAGCAAGTTTTTTTTTTTAAAAAAAAAAACCCACCATGGGAGGCAGTGCTCCCATGGTTTGATTGACGCAGGACAGTCATGTGACTGTCCTCGTCAATCGTGGGGGGCGGGCAGGGAGATCACAGCAGTGTGACTGTGACAAACCCCCTCCAGAAAGTGCTGAGCGCATGTGTGTGTGATAAACACAGCACACATGCGCTCAGCACAGAGGGAGGGTCGGGTTGTCACAGTCACACACTCTCAAGTTCCAGCAGCTCCTCCTACATCACCTGACCTCGTGCCAGCACCACAGAGACACGTGGGACAGGAAGCAGCCGACCTCTTCTCTCTTGGACAGCACAGCCAGTGAGGAGCTGTCTCAGGTAAGTAAGGAGCCCTCCAATGCAGGAACCCTGTGACTCTGCTGGGTCAAATCCATGAGCTGGGGCACATCCATGAGCTGGGGCAAATCCATGTGCTGGGGCAAATCCATGTGCTGGGGCACATCCATGAGCTGGGGCAGTATATCCATGAGCTGTGGCAAATCCATGTGCTGGGGCACATCCATGAGTTGCTGGGGCAAATCCATGAGCTGCTGGGGCATATCCATGTGCTGGGGCAAATCCATGCGTTGCTGGGGCAAATCCATGAGCTGGGGCATATCCATGAGCTGCTGGGGCATATCCATGAGCTGGGGCAAATCCATGTGCTGGGGCAAATCCACGTGCAAATCCATGAGATGGGGCATATCCCATATCCATGAGCTGGGGCATATCCATGTGCTGGGGCATATCCATGTGCTGGGGCATATCCATGAGCTGGGGCATATCCATGTGCTGGGGCAAATCCATGTGCTGAGGCAAATCCATGTGCTGGGGCATATCCATGAGCTGCTGGGGCATATCCATGAGCTGGGGCATATCCATGAGCTGGGGCAATATCAATGAGAGGAGCTGGGGCAGTATATCCATGAAAGGAGCTGGGGCAATATCCATGAGAAGAGCTGGGGCAGTATATCCATGAAAGGAGCTGGGGCAATATCCATGAAAGGAGCTGGGGCAAAATCCATGAGAGGAGCTGGGGCAATATCCATGAGCGCTGGGGCAATATCCTGTGTATATCTAGCTCTGATACAAGCCAGTGCCTCACCAGCCACTGACCTCACCGCACGTCACTGCCCCAGGTTAACCAAGGCAGTTTGGGCAATGGCTCGAGGTAAAGATCACCGCAGGAGGACTGAGGGCGGGCCAGGGGAGAACAATGGTTTCATTCCCCATAGATACCCCTGTATCCCC